>MU191290.1:15861-36734 GCA_016904865.1 Pissodes strobi | reverse complement strand
ATCAATATCAAAAACTTCATTAGTAACATTACAATAGGATAAATAAATGATATTTAAATTATTTTGCCAAATTTTATTATTGTTTTTCAAATAACTACTATGCCATTTTAATAATAGTTAAACGGAATTCAAAATTTGTATAGGTTATTTTTTTTTATAGTTAATCCAAGAAAATGATTAAAATAAGCTTATCTAAACGATACTATAGGAATATGAGTGTTTGCATCATTATCAAAAAATTCATTAGTAACATTACAATAGGATAAATTAAAATATTTAAATTATTTTGCCAAATTTTATTGTTGGTTTTCAAATAACTACTATGTTATTTTAATAATAGTTAAATGGAATTCAAAATTTGTACATGCTATTTTTTTATAGTAAATACAAGAAAACGATTAAAATAAGCTTATCTAATACGGTACTATAGGAATATGAGTGTTTGCATCAATGTCAAAAGCTCCATTAGTAACATTACAATATACACAAGCGTTTGGTATGGTTATGTGATACAATGATCTGGAACAAATTATACATTTCAAATCATTAATTGAATATTCCATTTTCCTCTTATAATGGGTATTAACATGTTTATGAATAGTAGAATTTTGAAAAAAACTGAGATGAAGTGAAAAACAAAAATAACACAATATATGATCTTCTCTATCCGGAAATGTTGTTACAACAGCATAACTCTGCGTTATGCAAAACACTCGGTTGAAAAAACCAATCTCATTATAGTTTTCAAGGAACACCACATTTCCATCAGCATATTCATCTTCTGCATCCGTTTCCATTTCTTCTGGATTGGATGGTTCTGCTTCGATTTGCATAAAATTGTTGACATCATGGTCACCTATAAATTGAAATTTTTCGATGTCTATTGAACCTAAATCTCTAACATTTAGAAAGTCCAAAACTCTCTGGATGTTTACATCATCCCTAATATCATCCATTTTGTATTGCTAATATCAAAACTTCTTTCTTCACTAAAAGCACTTATAATTGCCAGACTTAGGAACACAAATTTCTACAAACTGTTCGTCTATGGGATTTTTGTTATTTACTTTAATTTTTTCACCACTTGCTTTTTGGAACCACTATTTCTTTTTCGTTTTCTTGTATTCACCATTATCTACCTGTACAAATTTTGAATTAAAGTTTTGAACATTAAGCTGCTTCTTTTATAATAGCTGTTTAAGTGGGGAATAAAAGCTTAAGGTTACGTACAAAATGTATCAAGGTTATACCAAAGGCAACATCTTGTTTCATGGTGGGAGAACGTCCTCGGTAGGCGGAGTGTCGACATGTATCAAGGTTATACCGAGGCGAAATTGAACAAGGATACATTACAGAGTGAATCAACACCCAGACTTATGTGTATCTTAATAGTAGAACTAACATTTTACAGGACGGCACAAACTTATTTCCTTACGAGAGAGACTCCTCAAAACCCAATGAGAGAGAGCCCTCACGGAGGCGATAAATTGCCTCCTCCATGAGGACTCACTCTCGTTAACACACTACTCTCGCTCACAAGGGCATTAGTTTTGCAAGCAGCGATAGCTTGTTTGTCAGAAGCTACTGTAGTTACCTTGTGTGCCTTAGCTTCACTGACTGGAGAGGGAGAGTCCCGCAGATTGCCAGAGGTCGTACTGCTAGTCACTTTCGCCTTGGTGGAGGGAGTTAGATAGAGCTCTGTAGTTTTCTGAGGGATTTCAGATTCCGATGACCATCAAACTTGAGCCCCTGGTGGCCAGATATTGATGCCGAACAAATTCTCAACGGACTTTCTTGATAGGGTCCCTATTTTAAATGTAGTTCCTCTGGAGTCATTGCACTGACTGAACAGGTTATAGCATCGAATAAATTCTGATGTTTTCAACTTTTCCTTCACATAGTGCACGATATTATTTGAAGTAAATCCAGCAGGGAGGTGATCTACGATCACATAGTGCCATCTTTGGGCACTTCTATAAATTGCGGAGTTGGAATCTTCTGGGATTGAGGACACTTCAGTAGGCAGTCCCATTTGAGTGGAAGATGAAACAAATGCCGTTGACGTAGTTTGGGTGGAGCACGACGTAGAAGTAAAGCGTGTCATCGTAGGTAGAGCACTATGTTGTTTTGGGTTAGCAACTTTAGAATTGAAGTCCCTAACCAAGGTGGTAACATTTGTAAGGCTACTTTTTAAGTTATCAATACCCTTCTTAATATCAGCGGACGAGGAGTCTTGCACCTGGATCTTGATGGTTTCCTCTGTATTGTTGAGTAGAATTTGAGAAATAGTAAAGACATTCTGTTCCATTTCCCTTACCGATTTCAACAGAGAATGAGGGTTACAAATGGAGAACACTTCCGACATTTTGTGAATATCGTCTATTTTCCTCTCCAAAAGGTTCCATTTAGATTCGTTATTCAATAAAATATCATACATCTCAGAAATAGTCGGTACACTGTTTGATAATTTACTCACACGGTCAGCCAGCGAGTCAAATATCGCCAGGAACCTGATTTTTTGATAAATTAGAAATTTTATCGTTGAGATACCTCAAATTTGGAGAGTCCCACAGGGTACAAAAGAAACGTAGGTGGTTAAATTTCTCCAGCAGCAAGGTCTTGGTAGTTGTTTTATCAACGCCCGTACATCTTAAATCCATCCCTACATTTGCTAAATTTCGTGAAAAAACGAAAGCTTGCCTACTAGAAAGACCTTGTTATTCTATAAATGAATTTTGCGTGGATTAG
This sequence comes from Pissodes strobi, assembly GCA_016904865.1. Lineage (NCBI taxonomy): Eukaryota > Metazoa > Arthropoda > Insecta > Coleoptera > Curculionidae > Pissodes > Pissodes strobi. The sequence continues at coordinate 33,986 of MU191290.1, read as the reverse complement.
ATTTTATTTTTTTCTCCATTAATTTCAACTAATCGTTAATCGTTATTAAATTTTTCTCTTGGGCATCATGTGCGGCGGTGAAGAATTTTTATATTATATATATTTTATAATAGGTATAGGATTATCTCTTTGACGAATGAGTGATTTTTCGGATATACAGGAATTACACAAAATTAAATACCAAGCTATCAATTTTAGTCATGTTTTGTTTACTTTTACTCGGTATTTTAACTCTGCAGCCTATTCACATTGTCCGAGTCAAGTTCACCGACATGACCTTCCTTATTTTTCCCAACAGCACGCTTCGCTATAATGTATGTTTCATATTTCGATAACACTGAGTTTCTTTACGCTATGTTTTGTGTACTTCCTGTGGATCTAGTTCAACTGCTTATGATGTTCTGTAATATAGTTTTTTGTTAAATCGTGACCAATTTCAATTTGAAAATTGCTTGTTGTTCTATTTTTATCGTATATATTATTGTATATATTAAGTTTTGTTTTGTTTTGTGTTTGCTCTACTATGGTTAGTTTATTTATTTTAATTCGCTTTGTCCATAAAATTTATTTGAATTTTTCTGTGGCAATAAAGTATACTTGACTTTGACTTTGACACAAATATTTTGAGTGTCAGATGATTTGCAAGACCCTCTGGCAAAATCATCAAGGATATTACTATTACTATGCTAGACCGAGTGCTTCTCATCTTTTTTAATTTTATCTTCTAATTCTTTTTCAAAACTCTTCCTCGGGTTCTTCGTATGACTCAGTATCAGTACTATCATCATAAGTTATTTCATTCTCAGGATCGCTGGAGGATGAATACCCAGAAGTGTCACTAGAAGCGTAATTATATTTGAATATTTTTCTTCTTCCCTTGATTTGAGCTAGCGCGACGGTTGTTTTGACTTGTTTAGGTGTCTTTAAAGAAGTGCTAATAAATCTTCGTAATCGATCAGGACTAATTCTTTCTTGGCATCTTTCCAAAAGCCAACAAAGAGCTGATTTTTTAATAACAGTCGATTTTTCTTCTACGGTTACTTTGACAAATTGTCATCCCTAACCTCAAAATATTTTAAAAGTGTATTATTTCCCAAATTTCTCTTATCTGCTTCTTTTCTACAAGGATTTAAAAAACTTTTCCCATTTAGATGTTTGTTTAAATGTTTATAAATGTTTCCATAGACCCACCGTTTCTCACAATTTGGATTTTCAGAATATTTTTTAAGTGTTATGTCAGAATCACAGATACATTTTATAATGCCTATAACCATTATTCTGCCCCACTTTAGTTTAAAAAACTATTTTTTGAACATTTTCTTTGATTAAATGGCATTCTTTCTCACTTTTCGATTGGGACTTTAACGAGGACTTTAACCAATTTTTGATGGTCTGATGGATAGTTTCTTTCTCTTCTGCTAAATGCTCGGCTGAGTGGGAACTCAGAACTACCTTCCTATCTTTCTCGGCTATTTTCTTGTTTCATCCACGGTGTTGTCTAAAATAATATACATACAGTGTGTAACGCAAATCGGGGTTGCTATTTTATATTCAACTTCGTATTCAACTTAAAATAAGTTTATTAGTTGTTAATAGATTTATTTTAATTTGAATTCCTTGACTGGAAAGTAGTCACCAATCTATCCATAATACTTATGCATAATAAGTTGAGTGGAATTTGCAAAATGTGTACAGGCTGTGTCAACTGTATGTATACACGAAGCACGGTATAAATAAATATACGGTAGGTTCACTGGAGATAAATTTCGAATTTCGCCGACAGCGTTTGGCGCCAGGTTTGGCGCCGCCGTCGGAGCGAATCCGGATCAGTCTGGTTCGTGACCTGCGGTGGCTCTGCTGCGAGGGACAGTGAGTGTGCAAACGCCCTGAGATTGTGTACTGTCGCGTCGCGTTGTATTATGTATCAAATAATAACCGAGGAAAGCGCATCAGCGAATACTTTTTGAATCTTTCTGGAACGTTGGGCCCGACAGACTGCTCGCGGCTGCAGGTGTGCGGCGGTTTTTGCGTTTGATGTAACAACATCAAAACAATTTTGCCGAGTGACTACTCGATATTGTTTGTACTCTGCATGAAGTACCTTCGCCCTTGCGTACATTTTCAATTTCAATTTTTAAATCGATTTTTAAATTCTTCTAAAAATTAGAAACATTTTTTAACTTTGAAATGCTATAACCGAGTATAAAACCTAAATGGCATGACGTGAAGAAAAACGATTCGCACATTACCGTCTTAGTTTTTTTACAAACTGTCGATTGGTGAAATGTCTATATTTGGCGAAAATATGACATTTCATGTCAAAGTTGAATGTAACGTCTTACGATAGCGCTTATAAACCTGAAATGAGCAAACCGTCGAATTCTAAATAAAGTCATTTAGGTTTTAGAGTCATTAAAGTTAAAAAATTGACACTTCAACCTTCAATATTTCGGAAACAGTTGAAGTATAGGAAGTGCTACATATATTATATTTACATTTATTTAGGGATAAATCAGAAATTTACTAGTTTTATGACCATACCTTCCATAATCTTATTATTCGATTTGTCTAAAATAGGCGAAAAGACATTAATAATCCAGACCAGGTCAAGTTTTTAGGAATAACTATAGACCCAAAATTGACATTTGAACTTCATGCAAATAATGTTTCAAAGAGGGTAGCCTCTGGAGTCTTTGTGCTGAAAGGCTTGGCGAAATCTGTGGCGTCAACGATATGCCTTGCAGCTTATCATGTTCTTGTGCATTCAGTACGTGTATATGGCCTTCTGGCTTGGGGACATTCGTCCCATGCATCTAGGGTATTTAGTGTATGCATCTAGGGCAGCCCGAGTTCTGGCTGGGATTGGGTATTGTGATGAAGCAAGATCATACTTAAAAAAATTGGAATTCGTACTTTTCCATCCCAATACCTGCATTTACGAATCATAACTTAAATAGATATACAACTATTCAGAATTTGTAGCCACACAATACAAGATCTCACATGAACCTTCAAATTGAGTTTCTCAGGTTTAAGAAGTCTTGGAATGCTACGCTACATTATGTCCCTGTTTTTTTCAACAGGCTACCTATGAGGGTCAGGGAATTGCCAGTAAAACGCTTCAAAACTGTATTAAAAAATTATTTAATAACTTAGGCTTTTTAGAATTATGATGATTGTGAAATTGTGATGTTAGTGATCAGCATTTTGTTTAAAATGTTGTCCTGTGGAGTTTGTCCTTTCATGCACAGTAATAGCTTATTTTTTTAAATCTCTAAATTTAGTCTATGTTTTTCAAATGTTTTGTGTCCTTTTCAACTATTAGTCTATAGCTTTTGGCTTTGATCTATTTAAAACATTTTCTATTATCAATTGTTGATAATTGTAAATTATTCGTATTCTTTTTTGTGTTAAGATAAAGGCAATTATCAGAAACCATGACTGAAAACAACCTAAGTCTTGCTGGATTTTTAAAGAATTTGAAATATTCCTAATTATTAAAAATAATTTAAAGTCATCAGCAAAAAGCAGAAAATCAGAGTTCTTAATGCAACTAGATAAGTCATTAATGAATAAATTAAAACGTAATAGAGAGAGGTGTCCACCTTGTGGTACCCCTGAACAGACTTTGATGGAAAACAAATGGCAATTATTTATAGCTACTATCTGATATCTTTCAGATGGGTAATTTTCTAACCACTGAAGAAGTGTACTAAAAAAGCCATATTGAGAGATCTTATGGGACATAATGTTATGATTAACTCTATCAAAGGCCTTTGAAATATCTGTGTAAATGCCTATTTACCATAGGCATTTTAGTTATTCAATTTCACCAGGCAAATTATGAACAAACAACCTCCTATAAAGTTTCCAAAATGGCAAACCACAATCAACATCTCGATCGCTTGTAAGTTTGCCATATTTTGAAAGGCTGCTATAATATATCTTTCTTTATTTACAAGATATTTTTTTTTCAGTTTACTGATTTTTAAAGACATTTCTATAGGAGATTTTATTATATGTGTAATAATTTGTGATAGCGTTGATATATTTATTATTTATTGCTTCCTCATATTCATATCATAATGGTCCAAATAACCCAAAAAACCTGCCTTTTTTCTCGTGATAACTTTTTAACTTTTAAAGTATCGATTTGAAATTTAAAGGAACGAGTTTATAAATGTCCAAAATGGACCATTAAGATATCTTTAGAATTAAGCAATATTATTATGATAGATACATTGCCAGCGCTTTTTTCTTAGAGTACATGTCGATGAGGATTACACAATTTTAATTATTATACTTATGTTGTTTTAACTGTTAAGCATTTTGGAACTGTTAAAGTTTTAATGGTAATGACCCGCAATAATTAATGGCGCAAACAAAGTTAAAACTTCCTCATGTTTTCTATTGGATTCTTCTCTTTCTCAAACATGTCGTTTGTTTTGGGAGCCACACTGGATTTAATAGATTCCTTACTGAATATATTTGTGAAACTAGTTTCCGTAGAAGTCGAAGGTTGACTATCTATATTTTCTACAACATTAATTTCAGGTGCCATATCTTTACCACTTTATTTTACTGTCAGATTTTTCTGTGCCTGGGCAAGAGCATAATGAAAACGTTGGATTAACCTTATCCTTATTTCTCAGGATTTCATCTATGTCATCATAATAGGCAGGCTTCTCAATTTTTCCTGCAAATTGGAACATTGGCAATTATCATTAGGCTAAATTTTAATATTATTATACACTGTTCTATTTTTTACATTTTATCTAATTAGGTTTAATTTTTTAAATATATTATATACAGTGTCCGCTTTTTTATTATCGATTTCTCAAATTTTTTTGTTCTTAATAAGAGTTGATGCATGAAGAACTAGTTTTAAATTGCTCAAATTTAAGGTTTTTTTTTTCATGGGATGAAAATGCAAAATATCCGATTTTTTTCCAGATTTCAGCCGTACATTTCTTAGTAACTATACCTCGTAGGAAAAAGCTTTGTCGAACTTATCTGCTTATCTTGTTAAGCTCTTAAAATCTGCCGTCTCAAAAATACTGATTTCGAATATTTCTAGTTTTGTGCAGTGACGTGTTCACATTTTATGCGCTTCCTGTAAATGGCACCTTAAATTTGACAAATTTGAAAAGCCGTTTTCCATCACGCAGCAAAATTTTTTTTTCTAGCGGGCACTATATATAATATATTTCCCTGTAATAGACTCTTGTTGACTGGGAATAAATCATTAAAAAAAAATACATTTCTATAGGACCATATACTAATTCACCATATAAGAAATACAAAACCACCAGAACTACCACTAAATCAGTTTTTAGTAATGATTTATATACAGACTGTCCCAAAAGGTATGATCAACATGAAGCAGATTGTAACCGTACCTTTTTTTCACAAAAAAAACAGTTGAATTTTTCTAATTTCACATAAAAACATAATAAAAATGAATGCAAAAAGCTAGGTTAATTTTTGCCTAGCCCTCCCGTACTTTTGACGCCCTTTTAGAACTTGGACAGTTAGATAATTATTCGATTCAACGCATAAGCTTCAAGTTTCGGTCTTTTACGGTTTTGGAAATATTGGAATCTTTAGGGTCCCCCTTGGGAGGCTGTAGCCTGGTAAAGAAGGGACAGAGGACAATTTCAACAAAATGTTAGGTTGATACAATCTACTTGATATTTGACTATTTACCATACCTTTTAGGAGACCCTGTATAATAGTATTAAACAACGAAAGCGGAAGAACACTGTCGGAATAACAACATATTACTTCTTTTGAACTCCACATTACGGGGCAGTTCACCTTGTGCTCAATATATGTAACTACTAACCACAATCACTCAACAAAGGTCACTTTCTATCTGCATTTTTTATCGTGCGTTTGGTATTATTGTTTCCTAATTTGTATTTCAACCGAAATAACAGGCAATACGAATTTGTACATACTGATTGTTAGTGATCTAGGTACAATACTTCATTGTATAGCTTGTCATAAATCATTATTTAGGAATTTACTTTGTTTGTGGAAACTGTGATGTTCCTCTTTGAATACCTAAATTTTAATTTTGAACTTAGCCAAGAGAAAATGTCAGTTTTTTTTTATTATTTCTTATGTTTTTCTGTCTACTAATACGTTGTATGCAAATACATTTACCTTCTCCAGGGCTTCTCTTTCTATCCATATATTTCATGTTGCTACTCTGCAAGTTCACAAATTTTTGGCGACATTTCTCGCGTCCTTCCATTCCTTCCTCAACAAAAAAACATTCTTTTATCAATTGCAATTTCACTACAAATTGCATTTTTTGAGGCTGTTTTGTCAGAAAATGTCTTAATAAACTGTGTCCGTAATTGTAGAAAATATGCAGTAGCACTCATCCCTTTCGGTCTGGTTTCTTGATGTAGTCCATACTTTCTTATAGTAGTATTTGAGATTACGTTGGTTAAAAGTGCTGGAGCAGTTTGAGATGCTCCTTCATCTAAGATGTGATAAGACACAATCATTATTTGAACCAAGTAATTTTTTACTAATATTCATTAATGGCTAGAATCATATTAATTTTTGTTTGTAAGGCATAATAATTCCTAAATTTTCTAAACTGCAATGCTCCAACAATCTTTTCCTTCGAATGTAGGTACTACCTTAGGTAATACTCATTTATCTAAATGAATTTATGGCCAACAAATAATGTAATTACATAAAATTTTCCAACCATACATTTTTATTTATTTTTTTTTGCGATGTTAGCAACGAGGTCATGCCAAGATATATTTCTGTTGACCGAGACACCCAGCAGTCCGATTGACGACGATGAAAGAATGGTCGATCCTGCCATAATGATATCAGGGCCCGCCGTATTGGCTCTCTTGGTAAACGTGGCTGTTTGGGTTTTTGCTGCACTGAACTGGACCAAATTTATGTCGCCCCAAGTTTCTCCAGGTCTTGATTAATTGCTGCACTCTGCTCTTGACTGCAGTGATAAGTCTCAGTCGCTGGTAAAGGTTTTTCTGATCTAAAGTGGGAGACAAGGGTACTGTCATCTGCAAAACTGTAAACAGAATTATTCGTTTTGGTCAGCAGGTCATTAATATAGATGAGGAACAGAGTTGGTAAAAGTATTGCGCTCTGAAACACGCCAGCGTTAATGTTGAATGTGTCTGAGATGTTTTCATCAACTGCAATGTGCAGCGATCGGTCCTTAAGGAAACTGGCAAGCCAGCTGCAGAGAGAGGTTGGTAGTCCGAAGAACGGTAGTTTGTTGAGAAGCCCGTCATGCCAAACTCTGTCGAATGCCTTCGAAATATCCAACGCAATCGCTCGAAACTCTCCGTAGTTATCAATTGCCCTACTCCATATATGAGTGGCATAGGCCAATATATCTCCTGTCGATCTCTCTTTGCGAAAGAGGTATTGATTATCGCTAATTATTCTGTTGTTCTCGAGGTACTTGAGTAGTTGCTGATTGACTATACGTTCCATGACTTTGGAGATTATTGGAAGCAAGGCAATTGGGCGATAGTTTGAGGGCGTGGTTTTCTTGCCTTTTTTAGAACAGGTTGCACTCGAGCGACTTTCCAAGAAGACGGGTAAATCCCTTTTCTGTAAGACAGAGAGAAAAACCTGAAAAAAAACAGGTGTTAATTTGTTTATTATTTTTCAAAGTTGTTTTTTGTTGATTTTGGGCATTGCCTTGGGTTAGTTTTGTTTGGTTGCACCCCCGGAGCGATCGAAGCGAGTGGAGGGCCATGCGTGAAGGGAAATATTAGAATAACATCGGGCTGCTGTCAAATGCGCAGATCCCAAGGTCGAAAATTTCCTGTAGGTTGCACGGCTCAGTTGTCGTACGCATAGGTGTTGCCAAGTGTAATTTCTGTTCAGTTCTAAAATACGGTATCTTGTTGGATACACTCTGTCAACACTTTATAGATACATGGTGATTCAGAAGTAGGTACTTTGTGTTTAATAAAATAATAAATAATTTTAATTCGTTAGTTCGAGTTATGTAAGACGCTAATTTTTTGATGACCAAAAGTAAGGGAGACAAATGCGCCCTTGTTTGGTTCATTTGGATTAGTTAAGAGAGTACCACGCGTAGTGCGCTTGTTTAGTTAGTTTGGGTTAATTTTGGTATTGTGCTAAGTGGTGTTGGTTAAGCGCGTAGCGCGCTCGTCTTAATATGCTTGTTTGGTTAATTATAGTTAATTTCGATTATTTTTGCCTAATCTAGGATACTGAGGGCAAGCGCGCGCAACGCGCTTGTCTCTTTACTTTGGTTAATTAAGGTTAGTTTTCATTAGTATGGGTTATTCTGGGTTGGTTTTGCTTAGTTTGGGATAATACGTGCTTGTTTTTTACTTTGGTTAATTAAGGTTATTCTGGGTTAGTTTGGGTTGGTTTTAGTCAGTTAGGGTTAGTGTTGAGTAGTCTGGGTGAGTTTAGGTTAGCTGTGGTTGGTTTCTTTAGTTTGACAAGTTGCTGTTTAACTTTTTGAATCTTGCACCTGACTTGGACATTTACCTATATGAAAATCAGGAATGTTAGTCAAGTGTGACAACATTGCAAGTAAATTTTCATCATTAACTTCAAATTGGGAGAGCTTTCGCGTTAAAATGTATCACTGTATAACAGATTTATTTGCGATTCTTTTTTCAATTTTTGGCATCAAAAGTGCTTTGCGCAATATGTAACGTGTCACAAAACACTTCTAATACTCTCTAATACACGTTGCACAAAAAGAAAATTGCAAAATTGCAAAATTCGAAATGTGTGCAAAGTAAAAATTTACCGTTTCCTACGTTATCTACATAGTTAGTTGGGTTAGTTTGGGTTGTTTCGTTGAACCCCTGAAGCGAGAGGAGGCACGACCACCTATACACTCAAACTTAATTCATAATGTTTTTAATGAATTTTAAATAAATAGGTACCTATATATAGCAAATTTCGTTTTTCGTTTTTACACCTCGTTTTAATGAGATTTCTAAACATAAATTGCTATATTTTAGATGAAACTTTTAAGATTTATAATTGATTTATTGGATTTGGTTTAATACAGGTATGTCTAGTCACACTTTTTTAAATTCATTTAAATATTTGTTCATACTTAAAACAGAAAATTTAGAGTTTAACAGAAAACTATTTAGTAAACAAAATTTAATGTTGAAAAATGGAACTTAAAACAAACATGACAATGTATGCATAATTGAATCACAGACAATCAAGAGACAAAATAAAATATACGTTTGCTGTTTGTTCTATTCCTAAAAATAAAATATCAAAAAATATGGAATTTAAAATATTGTTAGACTAAAATTATGATTACATATTTTTCATTCTTGTATTCCTTTCTTTGTATTTTTTATGTTTCTCATGTTTCTTTAAAGCATACATTTGTATTTTATCATTTGAGGAACAGATAGTGCGTTTCCCCTTCATTATGTTGTTAACATTTCTAATCCATATAAATGTATGAAATTTTGTTATAGAATGAAACATCATTTTCAATACATCATGTTCTTTGCATTTAAGTATGGAAATGTCATCTTTGCATAAATGTTAAAAAAAAATCAGAATTGCCTTTACATTTAAGGAAGAACATATTTGTGGAAAATAGTGGCAACCAAATACATACATTTCTGGAAGAATGAGTTAAAATGTGTTGAAGGTGCTAGGAGGGCTGTTGTAAGTAAGTAAGTAAAAGTTACTAAGTAAGTAAGCTCGAGCTTCAATTAGAAAATATTCTTCTCGACTCCTATGACCTTGAATAAAGTTTTTCCTACACACCACATATTTGAATTTTCTTTAAAATCTTTTTAGCATCAAAACCTGCTACATATGTCAATTTCCCTCTTCTTAAAAGAGAACAACTGCCTATATATTTTTCAGGCACATCTATATTTGGGAATGACAAAGAAGGTTTTGTTGGTTTGGTTGCGCCCAATAACAACGTCTTAAAATTATCAAGACTTTCTAATTCATCATTTTCACTATTATAAGAAGCTAAATGTGAGGATATAGTTATTAATAATTAGTGTTTTAAAAGAGTTCACAAAACTTGTTGCATTTGGGTTCACATTTCTAACCATATGGCTTCTTATGGAACCAAAAAAGTTTTCAAAAGGGTTCTGGTTTAAATTTCTAGTGCATAAAAATATCACACCTTCTTTCCTTAATTGGTTCCATATATATGAAAAACCTTTCAGAGTATGAATCCAATTTTTTGAAGATGGGAATGATACGATTTTCTTTTGTTATTAAAACATTTCATTCTTTCAAAAACCATTATGGAGTTCTTTTAGGTGAAACAGCTGTTTTACTTTTCATATATAATAAATATTGCAATTTTATAATACACTGGTCTAATGAATCTCCTTTTGTTTTAATTATCTTTTTATTTGCTTTTTATAACTTTTTATCCGCAACGTCCACGTGTTTGGCTACCTAGCTGCCACCTGTCCACCAAACCTCCGTCGCTCATGCGTCATGACAACTGACAGAAGCATGTACAAGATCAGAGTGTCTAAAGAATAAGTAAACTAACATAACAAAGCTACAACCTTACAACTACACAACACGCTTTTTCTTTTCCTTTAGAACAAATGATAGTCCTTTAAATACTTTGGATGCTTGGTAACACGAGGGATATATCTATCACCAAATGGAGGTGAATTATTATCACTATCATTAGGCTTATGGTCACTTTATGGGAATCAGTATCACTCATAAATATATACTCAATATCACTATCAGATACAATTTTATTTTCTTTCTCTGAGACAGACCGACCGAAAGAATTATCTATTTCAGGATTTATTAAACTATCATTATTCTCTTCTCCCACTACGGATCTATTCTCTGACTGTATTAAATCACTTGCAACGTCAAGATCTGTTTCAGACAACGAATCACAATCACTATCGTCAAGACCTGATATAACTGTGCTAGGATTACTAACAGTTGGTATATAAAAGCTATTAGCAACAGAATCCTCATTATTAATTTCATATAGCAAGTCTTAAAGATTTTTGTCAAATACTTTAACAGGTAAATTTGTTTTATTAATAAACTTCATATTCCTTCTAAATTCATTGCCTTCTACATCTTTAATTAAATAAAATCGATCATTATACATGCTTATTATTTTTCTCTTATTCCAAGAATTATTCTTTTGGAATTGGACATTATCATCTTTTTTAAGGGGAGGTAAATCTCTTGCAGTTTTGTTATAGTATTGTTGAGTTTTTTCTGAATTTCTTTTCAATATCGAGATAACCTCTTCATTGTTTATTATTCTTGGCAATAAATTATTTGATGAAATTAGTAGTTTAGTTTTTATTAGCCGATTCAATAACAATTGCGCGGGAGCATATCCTAATCTAGGTAGAGGTGTATTTCCATATTAAAGTAAGTAATATGGCAATTCATCAACATTGTTCATTTTTTAAACATATTCTTTGAAATATCAACATATTTTTCAGCAAATTCTTTAAATTATATGGAACATTATCTGAATAAAAGAGATCTGGATAACCAAATCTGGAAAAAAATATATCTGCAATGTTTAATAACAGTTCTAGCAGTCTTATCTTGTGTTGTAAAGATTTCTAACCGATGAGAATATTAGTCAACAATCAATAGATAACTTTTACTCTTATACTCAAAGAAGTCTGAAAATAATATCTGCCATGCTCTTTCGGGAGTTTTATGTCTAATAAGAGTTTATTTTTTGTTAGCTGGCTTGTTAAGTTGACACACTTCACAATTAGATAGAAGATTTTCAATATCGAAAGACATGTTAGGCCAAATCATAATCTCACGGGCCCTATATTTGCATTTTTGAATTCCAAAATGTGCAGAGTGAATTAATTTTAGCATATCTTTTCTCAGACTAAAGGGGACAATGATTTTTTCTTGATAAAATAGTAAATTATCTGACAAAAGGATATCCTGTCTCAGGCAGTAATAATATTTAATATCTGAACTAATTTTTTTATTATTTTTAGGCCATTCAGTTAAGCAAAAATTCTTTACTTGTTTTAACCCTGAATCACTGTCAGTTGCACCCTGAAATGCCAATTTATTTTCTTTTATTACGTGTAATGATAAGGAAAGTGCATGAAGTATGTATTCCAAGTCAGTGTCAACAGGACTTTCCTGTTTAATGTATGATCTGCTTAAGGCCTCAGCAACATACATTTGCGAACCAGGTAAAAATTCAATTTTAATATACTTTTGTAACTTCAGAAGCATTCCCAGGGGCTTTGACTTAAAATTGCCATATTATCTAATTACCAATGATGTTGGTATTACCTCAGATTTTTTCCATTTTCAAAAGCTTCAAATATTTTAAAGGCAGTATACTAGACTCAGCCCCTGTATCAAGCTTGGAAAATACGTGGATATTATTAATTTTTACATTTTCATACAAGCTACATATATTTTTATTACAAAATATTTGATACTTTTGTCCACAAATAAAAACAGCATTATCAGATTCATTAGCACTTACATTATAATCCTCATTCACATTTACATTTTGTAATCGTACCTAGGTTTCCGAGACATCTGCGCGTCTTATTGGGCCAGAATTGTTTTGGTTTTTGAAAAAGCAATCCTTGGCAAAGTGTCCTCTTCTTTGGCAATTTTTGCACGTCTGATTGTATGCTGAACATTTCCTTGATTCGTGAGTGTAATCACATCTAGTACATTTCTCATATTTCTTGTTGTTTCTTCCATACCTTAAAGCCAGTACCTCCTGGGACTCCTCAGATATTTTATTAAGCAACTCAACATGCTGCATGGTTACTTCTATGCTACGAAAATATTCCTGCATTTTCTCCAAAAACTTAGCCGTTTCTCTTAAAAGATGCCTTTGTACAGGGTTATCCAACGAGGACTAGGCAAGGCGAGTTTTTTTACTTTCCCTGTACTTTTATAAAAAAAACTGAAATAGCCATCTTATGTAATTTTCTCCCGCGAATTCGGATATGTTCAGCAAAGAACAATTGAACATCAAATAAAAGTGCTAGGCGTCACTTTGATATATTTTTAAATGGGATGCCATATTTTTAATGTGCTTATTCGATTTCTCATATAAATTTTGGGTAACAGTTTACTATCCGAACGCACACCCATTTTTGAACTTTTTGGGGCAATTGTCATTTTAGGCGGTTAAAAATAATGAATTTAAAAATAATTTAGTGGCGGAGGTTGCAACTTTTAAGTCTTGGTAAAAATATTAGACGTCAAAGTGAAAGAGCGGATACTAAACAATTACCCCATGGCTGTTAATTTACTATCCGAACGCACACCCATCTTTCAACCTTTTGGGGCAATTGAGATTTTAGGTGGTTAAAAATAATAAATTTAAAAATAATCCAGTGGCGGAGGTTGCAAATTTTAAGTGTTGGTAAAAATATTAGACGTCAAAGTGAAAGAGCAGATACTAATCAATTACCTCATGGCTGCTAATTTATTAAGTAGACTGCTCTTAGATGTTTCAAAATGATTTAATGAGATATTTTCCTCTACATATGTTTCGGCTTGATGAGGCCTTTATCAGAGTAGTTGTATTATGCAGGTGTTTAAAGAGCAGGTCAGTTGGTCGTTTGTATTTAAAACGTCTGTTTTTTTGTGAATTTTGGATTTCTAGGTACTCCAAAAGGTTCAGCCTTTTGCTTTTTGTTTCCGTATGTAAAAGTTTGACATTATTCGTATCTATAAAATGGTTATTTTTTATACAATGTATTGCTAAGCCAGAGTTTTAAATATTATGTAAAATCGATTTTTTGTGTTCTTTAATCCTAATATTTAAGTTTCGATCAGTTTGTCCTACGTATACAGCTTCACAGTTCACACAATGTATTTTGTAAACACCAGATTTAGATTGTTTGTCAATTTTGTATTTATTGTTTATTAGTCTTCTCCCTAGATTATTCTTATTAACCTGAATTGTTTTACAGCCAAATTTATTTAATTTTTTTGAAACTATCTGTAATTTTCGGAACATAATTGTTAAATTTAAACGGCTCCTTTTCTAATTTTAATGTAGGGTTATAAAATTGTTTAGTTAAAATGTTCTTCTGTGTTTTCTTTATTAATTTGTCAATCAAAGCGATCTTATAACCGTTATTAATTGCAATCTGTTTGATGTTGTTGAAAAACGGAAAGTTTTACTTGCCAAGATTGGTTAGAGTCTTTATGAATTATTGCATCTGTTGCTGCTGGTTTCCTATATATATCAAATTTAAGCGAATCTCTTGTCTTTGTAATCTTTATGTCCAAAACGTTTAAAATGTTGCTAGATTTTTTCCATGGTAAATTGAATTCTTTTGTTTAGGGAATTTAAAAATGTTAAAAAGGTATCTAAGCTTCTGTTGGTTCCTGTAAAGATGCAACATATGTCATCCACAATTTTCTTTAGAACATTTTTCAATATGCAAGAATTTAAAAAGTTCCTTTTTATTTTGTGTAATACGGTGGTTTAAGTTTTTCAATTTATTTTTCTAACTTCCTGTGTATACCATAGACTAACTCCGCAATCGTATCTTCTTAATGCCGCAACTTTCAATAAGAATAAAATAAAATAACACCAAAGTAGCCCATATGTCGCACACTATTTGATAGTCACTGTCTGTCAACATATGAAAAAGGTCGGTGAGAATAAACTCGGCTGTTCTCCAAAAAGGGTAGAAAAATTATGAGATTAACATCGGCGATATTTTAAATATTATTAAATTATACTTACCAGTAACTTCCATAGTATCCACTGCATTTGTAGCAGGTAGTTCGATATCTACATTCAAATCGGTTGAATGTAATGAATCGTGATAGTCCTCATGTGATATTGAGTTTGCTTGAATATCTTCATCAATTTCTAATGGAGGCAGATCTAAAAAATGTTCTCAGTCTTTCTTTTAGCGAAGGTATCCATTTATGTTAGGTCTCCTTTGAAGTTGAGGATTTAAATTATTTTTATTTGTACCTTGAATGACCCACCGTATTCGACGCGGTCTATTCCCTATTAGTAATCGACTTTTGCGCATGAAGGGGACTACGATACAACGTAGGGCTTGTGGTGTGTTGGAAGGAACTTATAGAAAACGTGTTAATATTTTCCTTAAATATTTTTCAAAAATATTTCGTAGTATGTTCGTAGATCCAACAAATATTGAGTAGCACAAAGCTGTATAAAATATCAACTTGTATTTTTTTAAATGAACGAAAATCCGTTAGTTTTCTGATTTCAAATATACCTGGTGACAATGGAAACGTTTCCCAGCGTACTATTACCAAATGGTTTGTGATGAGCTCATTTTGCCATAAAATATATTTTTGTAGTGCTTCTGGTTTAGCCGGAAGAGCCAATGACCTTTTTAAATTTTAAATGGAATGACCCACATTTTTTCGACTTGTTAAAATCTTCGTAAAATTCCCTAGAATCTGATATATCGCATCATATGTCAAATGACAACGGTTTCCATGGAAACTGCAGTTGAAAATTTAGAAATGTTTATCCTTAATAGGGTTTTTCTAAAAAGCAAATGAAAGTTAGAAAAAACAAAACACGGTGTGGCATCTAGTATGCATTGGACTCTTAAACAATAGACATAAGAGCGTAGAAATTTATTTTTTTCAAAATTTTAATATGGGAGAATTGATTTTTAACTTGATTTTTTGATGAAAGGCTTCAAGATATAGAAACGAAACTTTCACTTCCCAATTTAACTTTTTCGCTAACTTTATATTTTTATATATATAAAAATTAGCTATCAGAAGTTTCTATTCTCAAAAATCACTTATGGTGGGTCAACATTTCAAGATTTTCAACTGCAGTTTTCACGGGAACGGTTGACATTTGACATTATGGTGTGATATCAAATTATAGAGAATAGGGAACTTGCACATTTTTTTTTATTTCAATAATCTGTTCTATTACGCTAAAAAAGAAGGTGTGCCAAATCTGAAGTATTAAATATCACCCGTTTTGTTTCTATACATTTTTAAAGTTGCCGTTAAATCCGCGCCAATTTAAACACGATTTAACGTCATAGAGCATAACGATCGGCGCGGCGGATCGGCCGATCATCTACCTACCACTTCTATTGCGACTCGCAGAGAGAGACAGCAGGTTATGCTTTAAGTTTTTAGGTTTAGTGGGTTGTAATGTTTTTTTGTTTTGTCTGTGACAGTGTTTTTGGTTTGTATTTTGTGATTTGAACTAAAATAGAGAAAAATACAGCTCATAAGGCGTGTATTGTACCAATGTGCACAAATACGACATTTAAACATTCACATTAAAGATACAGATTTCTCTGCAATATATTCTTCATTTTACAATGTTAGATGGTGGCTGTATCAATACTTTATCAGGAACAAACTCAACGCAAACGTGCTTTATTTGCTGTTCGTCTTCCAAGGATATGAACACAGATAAAGTTTTCGAAAGGGTGAAAAAAATTGAAAATCTTAACTTTGGCCTATCTCCCTTCATTCATGGATACGTTGTTTTGAATGTTTGTTATATATTGCCAATAAAGTATTGGCAAGTTAAGGATCCTGGAAAGTGAAAACTTGTTGAAAACCAAAAACGAAAACTTCAGAAGGGTTTTAAAGTTCAAATGGGATTAATTATTGACAAACTAAAACCAGGCTATGGATCCACGAATTATGGGAATATGGCTAGAAGGTTTTTTCAAAACCCAGAGTTAAGTTCCTCG
The DNA here is from genome assembly GCA_016904865.1 of Pissodes strobi. NCBI lineage: Eukaryota > Metazoa > Arthropoda > Insecta > Coleoptera > Curculionidae > Pissodes > Pissodes strobi. The sequence goes on along the minus strand of MU191290.1, from coordinate 17,256 downwards.
ATAACCGGCATTAACAAAAAACTTATTTTAAAATTTTCAAAAATTTTAAGAATTGTGTCTATAGGACAAAAAATCAAGTTGGTGCAGTTTCAACGGATTTTGAGGGAATCGAGAAATCTTTACATTGAATTGTATCCTTGGTACTATATGCCTTGAAGTATCCATAAGATTCTAGTTCATGGAATTGAGATTATCCACCTTTTTGATTTGCCCATAGAGCAACTAGCCGAGGATGCACTTGAAGCAAGACATGAAGAAGTCCGAAAAGTGCGTTTGAACCACACAAAAAACTTCTAGCAAAAAGCTCAAATAAGGACATTATGAATGATCTACTACTTACCTCAGATCCATTTATATCATCTTTCAGAAAGACTACAACTTTCAAATCACGACAGGATAACATAAATGATATCACAGAATATTTGGAAATAGACTTTTTTGTTTGCAACAGTATTCGCATATTTTGCCTTCAGATATTGGTGAACTTGACTTGCAAAGTTCAGACAGCTGATTTTTTTGCTTAGGGATCTAATGATTATTTTTTTTAAGTATAAATTTTCATTTATTTACATAATGAGTAGCAATTTTAGAATTTTGAACTTCCTTTCCTTTTTCTAAGAATGTTTATTATATTATTTAACCATATTAAGATCTTTATTTTTTCTGGGTACCTTCTTTCTGAAGTTCTATATTAATTACAGTTAGTAGTATAATTTTAAATCTATGTCAAAATTTATTGAATTATTTTTAGCAATATGTATTTATTATTATTCTTATTATTTGTTGTATATAATGTCAATTTATTATAAAAAATAAAATTGTGCGATGAAAAACCTAACTACGACTTTTTTTGCCGCTTTGTGTTATACTGAATCCAGAAATATGAAAAGTTTCATAGCGTACAAGCCAGCATAATTTTTTTATAAACACCTAAACTCAGATTTTTTTGTGTGTCAGATATAGCTTAGTGTATTAGCTACCCAACGGTTATTATTTAGTTTAAATCCGTTGAGTACAACAAGAGTAATGATTTTTGTCCATTTATCCCATTCACTCAAAGCACTGTGCGGCGCGCCGACAAACTGATTATGCTCTTCTACGTCACGACCAGGGAACGCGGGTTTCCGAGCGCCTGGAATAATTCGAATTTCTTGACATTTTTATTTCAAGATTTTGGCCACAATGAATTTAATTAACAGATTCTTTTTTTACTAAACTTTTTTATGGGATGTCCACTTATGGTTTTTAGCATTTATTTCGGTTTTTATTTGTTTGTGCAAGTTCCCTATTTTACGAAGATTTTAAAAGTCAATAAACATGGGTAATTTTGTTTAAAATATCAAGGCCCTAAGATTGCCATATAAAAAGCTTAGATCACATGTACACTGTACAGGG
>MU191290.1:0-14914 GCA_016904865.1 Pissodes strobi | reverse complement strand
TATTTGCGTGAACTAATTCCACAAAGTCATAGAAATAATCTTTACAAAAACCGTTTTACAAAAATTTAATTTTTTGAAAGGTCCTAGTAGATAAGTAATGCTCGTTCAACACCCCAAGACAGACCGATGGAGAAACAAACAACAAAAAAATGGGCATGCACTATGTACGTATATCAAAAGTGAAACTTCTTAAACTTAAACGCCCTAGTCTCGGTTTTGGTTAAAAAGTAGTTTTTTAAATATACCACTCAATTAACAAAAAGGAAAGGCCTAAATGAAAAAAACTAACCTTCATAAAAGTTTCGCTTATATCTTGACAAGGTAATAGAGCAAATCCCATATTTTATCTTGTAAACTAACAAACAATAAACCACCATGACCCTTTTTCGTCAGCAATCGCCTTGAGCGGTTTTCATCAGTAATCGTCGTGTCACAAGCTTCAAATTTTACTCCCGGCGAGCCAAACATATAACAAAATACTGTAAAATATAACAAAAATAAAACAAAACCGGTACAAAATAGTAAAACTTTGCTTTTAAATGAAAGCAGAGTCATTCTTTATAAAAACCGTTTTACAAAATTTTAATTTTTCTGCAAGACGATAGTAGTAAAGCATGATTGATTCAGTATTCTACACACGCTAGTAGTAGAGCATGTTTGTTTCAGGACCCTACTATCTATCACATTACCATCCAACTTTAATACATATGTACATCATTTCCACTGTTTCGTTAGGAAGCAAAACAGCAGAACAGACAGCAAAACAGAGAGAGACAGACAGCAAAAGAGACAGACATACAGCAAAAGAGAGAGAGAGAGAGAGAGAGAGAGAGACAGCAAAAGAGACAGACAGACAGCAAAACAGACAACAAATACAGCAAAACAGACAGCAAAAACGGCGAAAACAGCACAAAAACAACAAAACAGATAGTAAAACAACAAAAACAGTAAAAAATATTTTCGATGTGCTTTATTCATTAAAATACCAGTTTTCTATGTTAAACAAACTTAAAAATATATTTTGTTCTTCTTTATTTTCTTTTATTGTAGGAATACGAATATCGAGATGTTTTATTTTTACTGAAGAATAAAATTGTCTGCAAAGTGGACAATATGCATTATTTAGTGTCCAACGCATTAAACATATAAAGCAAAATTCATGGCAACAAAAGCTTGGTGTAACAATATCTTCTTTCTTCATATTTTCTAAACAAATGGAGCAGGTTTCTTCCAGCTTAATCTTTTCAGATGTTTTCTTGCTTGGCTTATTTAACTTTCGCTTTTGCACAATTTTAGTAGAAAAATTTTCTTGTTTCATTTTTTGTTGTTGAATATTGCAAGCATAATACTGATAAATTTGAAGTTACCATGCTTTTATTCAATCAAATAGAAGTGGGGGTAAAATAGGTCTATGAAATGGGAAATAAAACAACTAAATTAATATGAATTTTTATATTTATGCAGTAATTTTACATTAGCTAATGCACAATGCCATGGTTTAATATTTTTATGAAAGTAGCATTCTGGTAGACTTTTAAATTTGCTTAATTTGGGTTCAGATCCAACAGGAATATTATTAATAAGCTTTTCGTCTAAAAACATCTTCAAGAAATTGGCTTTTTCATTACCCTTTACGTATATTTTAGGATTTTCATAGGGTTGGATCACTTTGTGTAAAATATCTTCAATTTCATTCAAGTCTATATTTCCACTATCCCACTCAATTCCATGATAATCTTCAGACCAAGTTACAACCTTAGTATCTCCAGCAGATAACATATTTCTTTTAAAAGGTGATTTAAATAGGAAAGTAGAATATCGAACGCCATCAAAAACTGACATTTCTTTGGGGATATATCCAAAGGAGCATATAAATCCTTGAATATCAATAAAAATATGTGACCCGCTATCATTCATAGCTGCTTAGTAACTGATGATTAAAATGTATTTTTTCGACTTTTACTCAATACACCAATACCAATGTTCCCCTATGATAAGAATATCCTCCCACCACTCTCTCCTGTTTCTGTTATTTAAGCAGACATGAAAAGACTAACAGACATTCAGTTTGCAACACTCGTTTAAGCTTAACCTTAAAATGTTCCAAGAAAACTATTACAATCAATTATCAACTAGCTATACTAGTGCATCGAATATATCAACAACAGCGGATCAACAACCCCAGGAAGAGTTTAGCAAGAAACGTAACGGAGCTGTAGTCAACGAATCCGTATACTACATAAATAAATCAAAGTCGAAATGGGTTAGTGTTGGGTTTTCCTTGGAGCGAAATTATGAACCTGTGATCAAGCTGAGCGGATACAAAAACAATCAAAATGTTATCTTTAATGAAGATCAGTGGATTTCATTCCTTAACAATCAAGGAATTATAATGAGTTTCATTCACTTTCAAAATGTATATGACATTATTTCACCTTCGAAGAATATTAATAGTTCAAATATTTACTGTGTGTTGGAGTTGTTAAATTTTTATCCTGATTGTGTTATAGAGGATGTGGAAACGTTTTCATGTAATCAATTTTTAAACAGTATTCTTGAAAAAAATAAAACTATTTTAATAAACTTTGAATATTTTCTTCCCCCACCACCACTATCAGAATTTAGTACTTATTTCTGCTAGTTTATTCAACTGCTCTCAGTCAAGATGTGGTTAGCTTACGTACAAGAGACACCAGCGTACAATTTGGTATCAGCAGTAGAAAATTTAGCACAACATTTTAGAAATTTAGAGTTTGATGCTGAACATGAAGCAAATTATGGTTTTGATAGGTTATGTACCTTCGATGAATGTATGGAAATCGCAAGAAAATATGGAAAAGCAGTAGAAGCCTGCAATATTTACTTACACACATCCGACTTAAATTCATTTCTGTACACCATTAAGGAGATGGGATATGCTGCATTTTTGGATGAAGTGAAAAAGTTTGTTCCAGAAGATATTATAAAAAAAATATTTGATGAAACGTAATTTGTTTGTTTAAATAAAAAAAAATTTTGTTGGAACTGCGTTTTATTCGATCATTAAAAAATTGTTATACATATAATATACATTATTTAGTGCACATATACAGGGAGATTTAGAATGGTAAAAGCATTGTGGATCTCCTTTTTGTAATGTAGGGCTTTCTTCAAGTTCTATCACTGGTTTTATTGTGTATTTCCTTATATATTGACATTTCTCTCTTCCTTTCACGTACACGTTATCAACTTTCTCGGTCAGGCTTCTAACTATATCGGCAAACTTATGCGTTGGCGTAAAACCTTCATCCCATGATATGCAATGATGATATTTCATTAACCAATTTGCTTCCTTAACTAGGTGTGGTGGTAACTGTCTTATATCAAAAGGTGATTTAAATACATAATGACATATTTTTCTTCCATCGAATGCAGCTAGTTCCTTTGGGATAAATCTGTTATTTTCGATTTTGAATCCTTGAACATCAAGTATCAATAACTTCATATCCTCATAAGAGATAATTTTCTAATAATGATTTTTTTGTTTTCGTATTCTTGAATTTGTTGTCTCAATTTTTCCAAGTTTTCCAAATAATAATATAGTCGTGTCGCAATCATTATGATGGGTATGTAAACCAAACTTCTGATTTTATAGAAACGGAGAAGCATGCGCATTATAATTGTCTTACAATTTTTGTGAGAGGATTATAGCTAAATATCTTATCATGCAAAATAAGACAAAAAGCAGAAGTATCTTTTTTAATACTTTCATTAGTTTCAAATTCAACTCGAATACCAATTGAACCAGTTTGGAGCGATTCTTTTTGATGAGAACAATCAATGTGCGTGATTGGAGATATATTTTTAAAATCTTGAGGTGTAAAAAGTGGTTCGCTGGACATTCAATAATAGGAATTTCTAAAGTTTGCAAACATTTCATAGAGTGCAGAGAACTTGTTTTCTTTAAAGTTTAGATATAGATTATGATATGGATATCTTTCTGAATTTAAAAATACTCTTATATTATTTAAATCAACATTATCAAATTTGCTCATGTCTTTCTGAACATGACCTTTTTTATCTTCCTGAAAAGCGATAATGACATGCCGAGGGCTTTCCAACTTGATGATGTTTCAGGTAAAGAGGAGTATTCAACAATTTCCCAGCTTCGAAATACAATTAACAACTCTTTATTTGTTTCGAGAATTTTTGTTAAGACAAGTTGTTGAGGAATATCAACTGTAATGTGGGGGATTTTCCAATATATTTTATTAAATGTTACTTTTGGAATTTCCTCTTTAGTTGTTTTTGGTTCTATATCATCTTTGAAAAATACCCCATCTAAATCATTGCTAGCTCTTATTAAGACCAGTTCTTGTTTCATATTCATAATTATTTTCTTATAGTCTTCGAAAAATCCCAGAAGCAATTTTAAGGGTATAGAAACGTTGAATTTTCCATTGTCATCAACTAAAATTCTATCACTCTCTGATCGTTTAGGGAACCATCCAGCATTTTGTAACTTTAAACTCTCGTTGGTATTGAATGAAAGGTAACCCTTCAGAGTTGAAGCTAATCCAACATTCCTTACAGAATCTATAGTAACTCCATTTAGTTCATATCGAATTTCTCTAAATAGAAAAGCAATACCATTATTGATAAATCGCAATCTCTTTGTGTAGTTTCCCTCATTATTTAATAGAGTTCCTTCGATATAAAGAAGACTCTCTGAAGGAAAAGTGTATGCGTCAAGTTCTTGAATAGGAATTCTTATTTCATCATTATAATCGAAATTCGAAGAAACGAAAGGTTGGTATATATGTAATTCGGAACTAATAATGGAATTGTCAACGTATAGCTTTTCGTTTACATTTAAAATATCCATTATTTTAAAACTCTAAAACCTAGAGATTGAAGGAATTCACGATTTTCTCGTGTTAACTTGTGAACGTTTTTTTTAAAACTGTTTTTGTTTTTCAACTTCTTCTTTTTATAACTTTTCAGTTCATTCATTTCAATAGGTCTAGTAGTTCTGTTATATCTAATAACCATATTGATTGGTTTTCAAATGCAATCTTACTGTTATGGCTTCGTTTCGAAAATTGATAAGATCTCCGTCTTGATCAATAATTTTTACAGTAATGTTGTTTATTGTTCTAACGCTGACAGGGAAATATAATACAGGTAGAGGAGATTCCACTATTTTATACCCAGGAGCTACAGCTGGATAAAATTGATGAATTATGTGAACTGGCTTACCATTACTGTATGATCCAACACAAATATTACAATCGATGCAAATAGCATTTACTTTGCTAATATTTACAACCTCATCCGACTCACTAAATACCTGCGGATCAATAAATCTTTTTTTAAATCCTAATAGTTTACCTACTGAATTATCTTTGGTAAAGTCAATTTTTTTAGTGCAGAATATGTGACATTTTAAGGTATTAGTGTTAGGCTTTATGGAAAACCCTACCATTTCATTCTCAAACTTATCTTTAATTGCATTTTTTATGTATTTTTCTATGTCTTTTATATCATAAGTTCCTTCCGGTATGGTTATTACTTCATTTTCTATATATATTTTATTATTACCCTCTTCTACATTAGGTATGCTCATATATGTTTCAAAATCTGCTAAGCCCAAATAATATTGTTTTCCATCATCTAAGTATATTGGAGGGTTAAAATCTGCTGACAATACAGATGTATTCCCCGTAATTGCAATAGTTGTAGACATTGTAATAACTGTTTGCTACTGATTGTTTCTTGCCAAATACTTCTTATATATTATTATATAGAAATTTGAGAGACAATTGTCCACAATTGTATGAATTGAATTTTTGTTTAGTATCATAAGTGTAGTATATATTTGTGATTCCGTTTGAATTAAAATACTTAACGAGTTCAACAGGTGGTCTTAGGTTGCCATAGCTATCAAAATATATTACTTTGCCTTCATTTTTTATGTAAGCTGTCCAATGGGAACCATCGCTTTTTTTAGATTCTAAATTGACAATACCACATTCTATCTTTTTAATTTTCTCTGGAAGATTATCACGCATATAAATACCTCTAAAATTTGGAATTTCCAATATTTTTACATATCTCAATAAATCAATATTCGTTAAAGCCTTATGAGGAAATTTTATTTGGACTTTTTTTTTAATATTTTCTTGTTTATATATCCTCCCTTATATGGTTTAATAAATAAGCCTTTTCCTTTTTTAACACCCTGGCCTTGTTTAAACGGTTTTAATCCTTTTCCTTGAGATTCCATAGCTTTATTATGTCTTTGTAATTCCTCTAACTGCTCTTTAGATGCTTTAGCATCATTCACAGCTTTAGCTATTCCTGCGGCACCTCCTCCCAAAGCGCCAAGAGCACCTAAGATGGGTAATAACAGAGGTAAAAAACCTCCTAATTTTTTAGGTGGTTTTATAATCCGCTTTTTTCTTAACTTAAGTTTTCCCCCTGTTTTTCCTTTCAGACCCATTCCGAGCTTTTTTTTACCCTTCATGATACCTGCAACCGACAATGCTGCAATTTTTTCACCAATGGATGAATCCTTAGACTTAACTCTTCCCCAAGCTTTTTCCGCTAATATCTTATCTGCTTCGTGTCTGCTTGGAAGATCAGTGAATTGAGAGTATGCTATGTCGTGATCTCTACATGCACCATCTAATGGATTTATCCCAATGTCACCTCTATTTAATCTCTTTTCTAAATAAGTTCCTGGTCCACAAAACTGATAACCAGGAATATGTAGTTCTACAGGGAGCTTATTAATAAGTGTGTTTACTAAACCAAAACCTTTCCTGTTACGCTTCTTGATCGTTTTAAACGTGTGAGGTTTATGTTGAGTCATTTTATAGTTTTTCGAAACTAATGAAATAGTGTTGAATGCTCAACTATAAATACTCTTTCTTCATCTTGAAAGTTTTTAGTAGTTAAATAGGATGAGGATTGAAAAGCAACCGTTTTCTCTACCTGTTGGAAACCATGATGATAAAAATTTGGTCAAAACGTTTAAAAAACATGGTGATTTGTTTGGCGGAAGTTCAAAAAGGTGTCTTATAGTTGGATGTAGTGGAAGTGGAAAAACGAATGCAGTTCTCACATTAATTGAACATCCCAATGGAATTAGATTTGAAAATATTTATTTATATTCTAAATCATTGCATCAACCCAAGTATGAATATTTAAGGAATCTATTGCAACCCATAAAAGAGATTGGGTACTTTGAATATGAGACCGATGAAAATATTATCTCCCCACACGATATTAAACCAAATTCTCTTATAATATTTGACGATATTCCATGTCAAAACCAGAGCGTTATAAGGGATTATTTTATCTTTGGTAGACATCAAAATACAGATTGTTTTTTCATTTTTCAAGGATATTCATCAATTTTGAAGAGACTCATACGAGAAAATACCAACCTCCTAATTTTGTTTAAACAAGATTACATGAGTTTAAAACATATATATAATGATCATTGTATTATGGATATGACATTTGAACAATTTATAAACCTATGTGCACACTGTTGGAAGGAGCCATATGGTTTTGTTGTAATAGATAAGGATTGTGAATTAAATGCGGGCAGGTATAGAAAGAAATTCGATTCATTCATTTACTTATAAAAATGCCGACTTTACAAATTTATCATAGTTGCTCCTAACTATCTAAGATGAATAAACGTTTGGCAAGAGACCTAATTAAGTCAAGAAAGGCTGTTAGAGAAAAATACCGCAATCTAAAATTGGCAGCATCGTCAACACAATCTCAACTAGAGCAAACTTATAAACCATTAACACAGCCACTTCAACAACTAATTTCTACAATTGTAAAACGTGAACCGAAAGAAGAACCTCTTGAACTGAAAGAGGAATTCTTAACACCGAAAGTAATTTATCAGACATCAACACCAACAAAGACTGTAAGAAAAACCGGAAAAACTCCTATTTTGCCATCGGAAATACCATCATTTTTTGATACTAGTATTGCTTCTGTCAGTCATCTTCCATCTATACGACAAACAAGTATTGTAGCAGAAACTACGCCTCCATCAATTAGGGAAAGTACCTCATCTACTCTTGAGGAGTCAAAATTATCTGATATTCTAGAACAGACTAGACAAACGATTCAAACATACGTAGACACTCCAGCATATCAGGATTGGTTAGCGGATTTCCATCAATTACCTAGATCTTATATTGATGAAGGTGTTAGAGATACGGAACATAAGTTTGATCATAATTATGGAATAGTGCATGACTATGAGACAAATAAATTTCTCTTAGGACTAACAGGGAAACCTATTGAGATTATTGATAAAGACATAAAAGTGGAAAATATACGCTATACTGGTACACCTGGTTTATATGAACTGCTTTTCAAAAAAGAACCTGTTGGTTATAAAAAGGAAGATTTAGATAATTATATGGATATCCTAAAAAGAACTAATGCGTATCGTAGAAATCATGATCCTAATGAACAAGTGCAAGGAAATGGAACAAACAAATATCTAACAATAATAGGTCCTTACTTAGCATTGAAAGGAATAACGAAGTCTACAATAAAGACTCCAGCGCGAAAATTAGTACAAGCTTTTAATAGAGTTAAAGCTCCTTATAGACAAGTCAGACAAGGAAAAGGTATTACTTTGAAGCAGAACAACGTGAATACTGATTACGTATATTGGGATAATATCAATGAACTTGTCGACAGACTTCGTTTGTTGATGGCATCTGTAGCTGCAGGACATACCGGTCACAATAATGAAATAATTTCAATTATAGAAGAGTTGAAAGAAGCAAAAGCTATAGTATAAATAACACAAGTGATGTAGAATTAACATCAGTATAAGTAAATTAATCATGGCTGTTAACAAATTTGGAACACATATCTTAAATGAATCCAAAAATGAACTGAAATATTTTTGTATATTACCAATTATTGCCCAGAATGAACAAGAAACAATTAAATTACCGGATGGTACTATAAGACGTTGTTATACTATTAATGGTGAAAGCACTGCTTTATTATTTCCATTGGTAGAGGCGGAAGTAAACAGTGTACATTGTCATTCTAGCATTGAATTCCTGATAAATAACAAGACGCTTAGTACTCAACAAATAGTCGGCCAGAAACTCATAAACGGTGACAAAATATCACTTTTAAGAACCAATATTGAACCCTTTAAGGTACCATTAACGCTATATGTAAAATTGATTTTAAAGTGTAACATTGAAAATGAGTAAGCAAGAAGTTGTAAATGAGCTACATAAACCAGCGAGGAGAACATTTAAAAGAAGACGAGTAATTGTAAAAGGGCTTTATGATCTTTTTCAAGCAGATTTAGTTGAAATGCAACCATATGCGAAATTTAATAAGAGTTACAGATATATTTTGGTTGTTATAAATGTATTTTCAAAATATGTGTGGGCCGAACCAGTAAAATCAAAAACTGGTAAAGATGTTACAACAGCTATGAAAAAAATTTTAATCAGTGTGAAAATTCCCCCAAAAAATTTACAAACAGATAGAGGGTCTGAGTTCTTCAACGAAAGTTTCCAGAATCTAATGAAACAATTTGAAATTAACCATTACAGCACATTTTCCAATTTGAAAGCTAGTATAGTAGAAAGAGTAAATAGAACATTAAAAAATAGAATGTGGAAAATGTTTAGTATGCAAGGAAATTATAAATGGTTAGATAGGTTGCAAGAAATAGTTGCAGATTACAACAACACAACACACTCTGTAACTGGGTTTAAACCTGTGAAAGTAACCAAGAAAAATGAGAAAGAACTGCTCTCAAAGGTCTTCCGACACATAAAAGTTGTGGATCTGCAACCATCAAAATTCAAAGTTGGTGATTCTGTAAGGATAAGCAAATATCGTGAAGTATTTTCTAAGGGATATACACCCAACTGGTCGAATGAAATATTTATTATTAAAAGGGTAAATATGACTAATCCAAAGACATACATTTTGAAAGATCATAGAAATGATGAAATTCAAGGTGCATTCTACCAAGAAGAATTACAAAAAGTTAAACATCCAGACCTGTATTTAGTTGAAAAGATTCTAAGACGAAAAGGGAACAAGGTGTACGTCAAATGGCTTGGAATGGATAAGTCTCATAATTCTTGGATATTAAAATCTGAAATATTGTAAAATATATTTTTTAAATAAAACACTTTTATTAATTAGAAACTTTTTTTTATTTTACATTTCACACTCTATAATACAAATATGCGTTATACAATATATAAATTAACATGCATATAGTAATTAATAATGACATAGCTATTAATATTATAAGTCCTACATTAGGTTTACATTCATATGGTTTTGCAATCAAGTAATTCCACTCTTTGGGTTCTACATATTCTCCATCAATAAAATACATTCTCAGCTTATATTGAATAGAAGTAGAATTTTGCATTAAACTATCATCAATTTTGTATACGTATAATCCATTGCTTAACGTCACTCTACTCCAAGCTGAGGGCCAAGTGTCATTGATTACGTTGTTAACCGATAGACAGATGAAGGTTTCACGAATGTTAGGATCAACTTGTATGAACAAAGTATTATTTAAAAATGCAGAGAGAAATAGTACAGCTGCTGGTGGCAAAGTCATTTTTAATATAATTATATATTTTCATAATTCATTCAATTTATACTCATCTGCAACTAAACTTTTCAGAATTTTATTTACATCATTTACTTCTTCATCATTAGTCTTGGAACTATCTTCTAAAATATTTATATGTTTATGCCCCCAAGCCAAGGTTCTGAAAGATCCTGGAATAATATAACGTTTATCATCTTTAGCTGACAAAGCGACTTTATTTTTTAATTGTGTGTGCATATCATGCAGGATTGAATGAAATATATTCATTTTTCGAAATTTAATTTCGAAATTTTCAACAACATCTTTATAATCTTGTTTAGTAATTGAATTTTGAATAACATATTTTTTAACACCTTTTGCCTTCTTTTCCGATTTATCTTCTAAATTGACACAGTAAGCTTTTGCACCTGTTCCATAAAAGCTTTCAATTGGCTTTCCCGCAAACTCATCTTTCATACGTCCTAATACAGATTTATTTTTAGTGATGTTATATATATTATCCTCATTATAATTAGAAGTGTCAAATCTCTCTGAATTTTCCTGAATGTCTTTATAGAAATTGTCTGTTTTTACATGCAACACCAAACTGTCTGTATCAGTGTACAATAAAGTTGCATTGTCACCATATTTATTTTTAATGTAATCATAATAAAAATCATATATTACAGTTTTTGATAATTCCAAGACTGTAAAACCAACATAAACGGGTTTGTTATAGGTTACTTTTACTCTCTCCATTTGAATTGCAACCAGATTCTCAGTAAAAACCAATGAATTTTTGAAATTTGGTTTAGCAATTAGTGTTTCAGCTCCTTGCTTATTAGCAATATTGGCCCAATGCGTTATTAATCTTATATCCACTCGTTTATCAATATTTTCCAGCGATTTACCATATATAGCATTATTAAGTAGTTTATAAAAATCCTTTTCCATTTTATTTTTAGACCTGTTTCGCATTTCAGTATTCAAATCGATATATGGTTTTAAAAATGCGGCCTGTTTAAATTTAATAGCTCTATGAATTTTCGTTAATTTTAATCCATTTTGCAAGGCTTGTTTAAGGTTTCGATAATGAATAATGTATTTTTCTTTATTATTTAAATTTCAAATCAATTTTTTATGTTTGGAATTAGGTGGACAAATATTTTCTGCCAAAAAAGGTAGTTCATTATGTTTTTCATGTAAATTTGAAGGATATTTCATATCTACCTCGAATACGTAACCGTACTCAGCATCGTCTGGTATTGATAATAAATCTAAAGACTCTATTTCTGTTTCTGTCATCCAACTAAATTCACTTATAGGTAAACATTGACTCATACTGTGTCCATACAGGTTAGTGGCATCTAAGTACATTATATATGAAGTAGGTTTCGCGTAATCAAAATTTGGAAGAAACGAGTTATTGGCTTCAGCTTTTCGAACACTGCAATGACATATACCACCTCTAACATTATTTTTAAAGAAATGTAACATATCGATATCAGTTAGCAATTCTAATTTTACGCTAGTATATTTTAACATGGCATCCCAACTTAAACCTGGGGAAGTATAATATTGCGCAGGATCTAATTTGTAAATGTTAAGAGATACATTTCGAAATGCTTCAAAGAAATCGGTTAATATGAGAATGTCAGATAATAAATAAATTTTAGTGTAATCCATCAAATTTTTACAATTAAATAAGTTCCAAATTTTTATTGCTCGTTGATAATCTGAAGGATCTAACGGTTCATCTTTTAATTTATCGTAAAAGTGTTCAATACTCGGTAATTGATTTTCATATAACTTATCCATAGAATCTACGTAAGAATATGGATACACTCCTTTTTTTCTAATTTCGTTTGATTTAGTTGGATCTTGAAAACATTTATTAATTTCTATACATTGATTAGGTTCTAAACTCTCACCAAGTTTTTCTAATGAAGTACCAGCAAAGCGAAAAGAGTCTAAAAATCTGATTTTGAAAAAAATATTTTTTATTTTTTTATCCGGCTGTTCTTTTTTATCAACCAAAATTGATTTTGAAAATGAAATGTATTTTTCTTTAGTTTGTGCTAAAACATCTATTCTATCTTCTTCACAACAAAGTTGTTTAATAAACAGGTGGGAATCGTAACCGGTTAGATTATGGAAGAATATAGGAATAAAATTCGGAATTTGAAAGTTTAAGTTACATATACTATGCGCTGCACCTCGGAATTTCCCTGTTAAATGATCATGATCCCTTACTTTTTCATCCCCAGGCTTAAATTGTTCGTTACAAATATGACAACTAGTAGAATTCTTGAAATCTAATTTTTCCTCATTAGTTAAAGGAAGCATTGGAATCACATGTTTTAAATGATTATTATAAATTCGATGAACATGACCTTCAATTCGTTTACAAAATTCATCAGCTGCATCAAGACCAAAATAGTGATCTACTACTGATAAAGAATCATCATATGAACATTTAATGAAATAAGCAAAAGCATATGGTAGATGTTTGAAAGTATTTCTGGTATAAGAATCCATATCATTTATTGGTTCTTCATATTGTAAAGGTTTTAAAAAACATTCAAAATCAGCATATATTACGAACGGAACCTTTAACTGTCTTTGGAAATTTTCAAATTGAAGAATATTTTCTGGAACATTTTGTCCATATTTATTAACTTTTATTTCATTGGTTGGAATTTTTGTAAACAAATGATTACAATAATTCAATTGGTGAATGTCTAATTTTTCCTTAGAAGTAAAATAAATCAAACAACCATCACAGAAATGTTTTTTACAATTCGTGCTATTAATTTGAGATGATATTAATCTAGACATGTCCTTAATCCAACAGTAATGATTGTTCTTACCATCACTAACTAGAAGCAAATTCACATGTGTTGGAAGTTTTCTAGTAGTATAATGCAGCGGGCCCACTACTTCATATTTTAATTTATTATCTTCATAAACAGTTTCTAATCCGTAAAAATTCACTGATATTTGATTTAGCACTTCAAACTTTTCTATATCCTTTAATTTCACTGGGAAGTCTACTCCTTCAAAATTTAGATGTTCGAAGAAATTGGGATATGAATTTGTTCTATCCACATTTTTGTTGGCAGGAAACAAAGCACTTATAACACTCATCCAAAACAGTACTGATCCTGATTTTTAACGTTGATTATGGCTCTCTTATTTATAATCTCTTTTGGTAAAGGAATATATGAGGATGCACGCATTGGATTATATTTATTCACATTGACTTCTAATCGTAATATTTTCTCCAAAGCCCATCCTGAACCATTTTCTGCAAATGTTGACACTTTTTCCTTGATTATAGTTAAAAAATCATCATATATATTACTAAGATCTGTTGTTGTTGTAATAATCCTATTCTTAGTATTAAATGATTTAGTTTCCATGGTTTCCTTAGATTGTAACAGGAATTGTCCAAATAATTCTACATTAATCTTAACGGATCTATATTTTATTACTTGCTCAGATATTAGGTGAATAAACTTTTGCTTAATTTCAGTAAAAAATTCATCAATGTCTACAAACTTTTTCGATGGAAGCAACATGTACGATATAATCCTGTTTTTAAAAGCTGATGTTAGAATTTTCACATTTTCACTGTTTTTCTTCATTATTTCACTTTTATGAGTGTTTGATCTTAAATGGGCACTAAGTTTCTTTTTGATGTACCACGTGTCACAGTCTTTACATCGCGAAAGGGTAAGTTTAGGTATCGGAGGATGCACTACACTATCATCGACTCTAGGTTTCTTTGCTGATTGATTACTTAGTTGAACATCTGCTTTTCTCTTTTTTGCTTCTTTATGAACAGGCAACTGCACATCAGAACAGGATGGACGAAAAGGACATGATTGCTTTTTATGTCTATATAAATTTGGTCTATGGGTAAAGAACTTATTACAATCACTACACTGAAACATCTTTAGTAGTTACTCTGACCGCAGACAGCTTAATACTAATCGTTCAGATCGTGTGACCGTTTTTATTCATTCGAAAGTAGGTGGGGATAAGAGTGGGAAGTGGGCGGGGCTAAATTAGTAGGGGTGGAGTTAATTGGTTTGGTGGGGGGGATATTTGGTTTGAAAATAGGTAGGGGGACTTGTAATGTGAGGTTAGGTGGGGGGACTAGCGGTATGAAGTTAGGTAGGGGGATAATGATATAGTATCCCTAAATAGTATCCCTAATTTGAGCCAAAACCCGCGGTAACACCCTACTAGTGATCTTGCGACCCACTCCCCTACAAACTCGATTCAACATACAAT
>JAEQML010055083.1:0-36735 GCA_016904865.1 Pissodes strobi | reverse complement strand
TGAAGGGTAATTTGATTGAAAAACATGCAAGATGTCTAATGTGATGAAGTTACAAGTCACAAATAAATTTGTTACCAATGTTTAGGTCAATATTTTTTGTCTTGATAGAATGGTGAATTCGCTGGTAATGCATAGAATCTGTTACACATGACTTAACTGCTTTGCTTCCTATGCCATCTTTTCCTTCCGACTATCCTATTCAAAGAACTGGATACTGACATATCGGTATGGTAAGGGCATAGATTATGGGTATTATAAGTGTCCTTTTTAGTGCCGCGTAGAAAGTAAATTTCGTAGACATTATCCTTTCTTGGTAATCCGATATGGCCCATCGTAAATTAACTGAATCTTTTATGCAACTCTATCTGCGGCGTTCGAAATGGGATTTGTTTTTAAAAGCACTAAATTACCCACTTAAGAACTGTATGGTGCCAGACACTTTCTCTAATATCTTCGGGTGTTTCTACCTGCTTGTTCAAGATCGCATCGATTACAAAATTTAAAAATATATAATTTTATTTCCGCGAAGCTATAATCATGCCAAGAAGCTGTCAGAGATAGTTTTAGATTTTACTTATTTCGCCCTGTATAAATATTCTTGTACATTTTAAAGGCGCACTAGTAATTGGAAGGGCGAAAGCAAAAGTCTGCAATAGAAACGTCATCGGCTCGTACCCTTATATTTTTTATGGCCGAAGGCAACTGGGGTACCTGCATCTTATATTTGGTTACAAGTGTGCTTTTACCATTTATTTTCATGCCTAGTTTTAGGACCAAAATTGACTAGCAGTATCGTCAAGTAATTCGAAAAGAGCAGAGACACTTGATCGCGTCTAGATTGTAAACTCTAACGGAATTTATTTTGGTCTCTGGTCTTTATAAGCTTTACATTACATTAAATTCGGGCATGCAATAATTATTTTATTAATTCAGTTTTAAGTATACGATTAGTTTGTTTTGTCGGAATTGTTTATTTTTCAAACCGTCTCTAAAGGTATCAATAAAGCTGTATTTTTTGAACTAGGAAATACGGTTTTTATTTCGAACCGTCGCGTCGCGTCGTTAGTAATCTAAAACGGGTAGTTTCAGATAAACGCTACCTAACATTTAGTGGCGACCGTGACAGGACAGGTTACTTTTTGAGTTCGGTTATAAGAAAACAATTTCGTGCGACGTATACAGGGTGCTCGAACAAGAACGATACTGAGTTTGTTCGGAATAGAGAAACTTTCACGGCGTTTAAATTACTTTTTTCGATAGACGTTCGTTAGTTTGTTGTGATGGAGCAAACTAAGAAACACCGAAAAGTTCTGCGCGCTTCATTTACGAAGGCAGCAAACGAATTAGGGCTAGGCAACTAGTCGACAGTTTTCCCGCCACGGGCAGTAACTATCTAAAGATCGTAGACTGTTTGAAGGCGCGTTTTGGCAGGGACGATCTACAAATAGAAGTTTATGTGCGCGAGTTGCTAAAATTAATAATAAGTAACGCTGCGTCTGGCAATAAGATAGAGCTTTCGCTATTGTATGATAGAATAGAAACTCAACTACGGGCTTTAGAAACACTTGGCATAACCTCGGATAAATACGCGGCCATGTTGTTTCCATTGATTGAATCGTGTTTTCCGCCGGATTTGCTTCGCGTTTGGCAACGTTCCTCAGGAAGAATCGGATCAGGTGATCATAATGTTGATAAAGAAGTCACCCTGGAGAGTCGCCTCAAAAGTCTCATGTTATTTTTAAAGAATGAAGTTGAGAACGAGCAGCATGTTTCGCTAGCGGTGGAAAGTTTTGGTTTAGGCCATCGAAACTCTAGAGATTTTGGTCAGAATAAAACCGTTGCGAATAGGGTTAGGACTGTTGATTTGCCACCAACAGCTACTGATTTGGCGAATAACAGTAATGAATTAGGATGCGTTTTTTGTAGTAATTTTCACGATAGCGCTAACTGCTTCAAAGCGCAAAAAATTCCTTTAGAGGAAAAACGCAAGATTTTAGGCGATAAGGGTGCTTGTTTCCGCTGTCTGAAAATTGGACATTTGTCGCGCAATTGTCCGATGAAATTAATGTGTGTAATTTGTAGTAAATCGCACGTAGTTCTGATGTGTCCAGAAAACTTGCGGACAAAATCGGAAAACGCACGCGTGGGCAATACTGGTGATCTCAATGTCGAGACTGATCAGACACTTTCAAATAGCACGAGTACGCAGGTATTATTACAGACTTTACGTATAAAAATTGAAGGCGTTGGCGACTCAAAATCGGTACGCACGTTAATAGATACAGGATCGCAGAAGTCGTACATTTTAAAATCCACGGCTAGAGGTCTAGGTTATACGCCCAAACGAAAAGTAAATCTTGTACATGGATTGTTCGGAGGGGGTCAGATGCAGCAACAACATGATTGCTATGATATTAAATTGCGACATAGTAAATACAGCTGCACCTTTGAAGCTCTAGATCAAAAAGTTATTTGCACGCAAGTCTCACATGTCTTTGAGGGACCTTGGACAACGGAGCTGATGCACCTCAATGTACAATTGTCGGATACTCTATCCGACGCAGCCCCCATTGAAATATTAATTGGATCAGATGTAGCTGAACGGTTGTATATAGGTAGAAGATACGTATTATCGTGTGGGTTAGTAGCGATGGAAACCTTATTAGGATGGACCTTGATGGGGAAAATACCTCAAGAAAGTGTAAACGCTGTCTCCATGACTGCTTTGTCCCTCTTCGTGAAGAACGCCTCTTTGCCTGACTTGTGGGAATTAGAAACCTTGGGAATCACCGATCCTGCACAGCAGAAAACCCATGAAGAGATGGCTTTGGCCGCCAAAGATTTTTCCTAGACACAGTTTCTTTGAACTTGGAAGGACGATACGAGGTTAGATTGCCATGGATAGAGGACCATCCTGTGTTCACCAAGCAACTACCACGTTGCTAAAAAGAGGCTAGAAAACACCATCAGGAGGCTGAATTTTGAAAATCTTCGTGAGCCATACGACCAAGTATTTAAAGAATGGCTGGACGAGAATATTATAGAAGAGGTTTATGAACGGGGATCTGACAGCGAAGCGCATTATTTACCGCATAGGCCAGTTATCAAAGAAGCCGATTATTGTACCACCAAGATAAGGCCAGTGTTCGACGCTTCAGCTCAAGAAAAAGACAGGCCCTCTTTGAATCAGTGCTTAGAGAAGGGCTTGAATTTGGTAGAAGAGATTCCTAGTATCTTACTTAGATTTAGAGCTAACAAAGTAGGGATAATTTCTGACATAAGAATGGCATTTTTACAGATTAGTGTGCACGAAGCAGACAGAAATTACCTACGATTTTTGTGGATAGATGCAGAAGGCAACGAGAAGATTTTTCGACATTGCCGAGTGGTTTTTGGTGTAAACAGCAGCCCATTTCTGTTGGCGGCTACCCTAGAGCACCATCTGACGATGATGTTGAAAAGAAGTGAGTTGGAAGATGTCCCATATTCTAGAGAAACCATTCTGAAGCTTTCGGAGAGCTTTTATGTAGACAACTGTGTGACAAGTGTTACAGGCGATGATGTTATGCAGAAGTTTATTCGCGAGTCGTCCCTGTTAATGGCAAATGGCAAGTTTGACTTGAGAGGGTGGGAGTACACTCGCCAAGTTCGAGAAAATGTGTCTTACTTTGGCACCCAGGTCCTTGGATTGACGTGGAACACGACTGAAGATACTCTTAGTATTAATACGTGTAACAAGCAACTGGACGAGTTGCTGGGGAGGCCCGTTACGAAAAGATTGATGCTTTCTCTGGCCCAGAGTGTTTTTGACCCGATAGGATTTACTTGCCCCTCTACTTTGCTTCCAAAGCTGTTGCTGCAGTGCACTTGGGAGAAGTCGTTAAGTTGGGATGCGCCGGTTGATGAAGAGATGAGAACTACTTTTCGTTCATGGCTTACCGATTTATCCTATTTGACATTAATAAAAATTCCCAGATGGATATGCGCTGGACCTCGTGACGTACATACATTTTGTGACGCCAGCAAAAACGCCTTTTCGGCCGCTGTATTTTTGAGAGGTGTTCGATTGGATGGAAGTGTCTCTCTCCATCTGGTGGCAGCGAAATCCAGAGTGGCACCCTTGAGAAAATTATCGATACCCAGACTCGAGTTGATGGCTGCGGTTATAGGTGTCCGACTGTTCAATGGGGTAAAGGAAAGCCTGAAGCTCAATGCGCCAGTGTACTTTTGGACAGATTCTTCCACTGTCCTAATTTGGATTCAAAAGAAAGAAGAATGGACCACGTTGGTTTGGAATCGGATAGATGAAATTAGAAAGTCGACTACTCCCGATTGCTGGCATCATATTCCGGGATTATTAAATCCAGCTGATTTGCCATCTCGTGGCTGCTCCGCCAAAAAACTATATGAATCGCGATGGTGGGAGGGACCAGATTGGCTTTATCAAGATTCTGCGCACTGGCCAAGGAGTGACTTCCCCTTTAATGAAGAAGAAGTTACCAAGGAAAGAAAGAAAAGATTAATTGCTACTCTAATAAACAATGACAGCCCCATTATGACTTCAGAAGAATTGCATCTTAATTATTTCTCGAAGTATACGAAATCAATACGGATGTGGGCCTGGATATTCCGATTCTTGCACAACGTGAGAAATAAGAATGACAAACTACGGAGTCCACTTGCAACTGAGGAGTTTGAGAAAGCTGAGACGTTTCTGTTGAAGCTGGTACAGCAGACGTCCTTTGCTGAAGAAAAGGCCACACATGTATCCTCTCTAGACACATTTAAAGACAACAGTGGCGTCTTACGATTGAAATCTAGAGTGAGTAACAGGGAGGACCTGGAATGTTTTAGATTTCCCATAATATTGCCTTCGAAACATCCGCTGGTTAGTCAGTTGATATTTCAGGAACATGTTAGGTCATGTCATACTGGGGTACAAGGCCTGATGAGCATACTAAGAGAAAGGTATTGGATATTGGGTGGGCGAGGCGCAATAAAGTCCGTGATCTCTAGATGGGTCGTCTGCAGGAAACAGAACGGTAAACCCCTTGATGCAAATGCCCCTCCTTTACCTATGGATCGTGTCCGTGATGCAGCACCATTTGAAATAACCGGGGTGGATTTTGCCGGACCGCTGCACCTTAAAACAGGAGAGAAGACCTGGATTTGTATATTTACCTGTGCTGTTTATCGAGCCGTGCATTTTGAACTCTGTATGTCATTATCCGTAGCGGGTTTCGTACAGGCACTGCGACGTTTTATTGCCAGACGCGGCCGTCCGAAGACACTCTACAGCGATAACGGCACGAACTTTACGGGAACTGATAACGCGTTTGCTCGGTTGGACTTTAATAAAATATGTGAGCACAGTACCGTCGAACGTATTAAGTGGCATTTCAACCCTCCAACGGGATCGTGGTGGGGTGGTTTTTGGGAGAGACTCATAAGAATCCTAAAAAAATTGTTGCGAAAAGTGTTAGGACGTGCTTCATTAAATTACGAGGACTTATCGACTTTGGTGTGTGATTGCGAATCCGTAATAAATTCGCGTCCTATTACTTTCATGTCCAGTGATCCCAACGAACTGACTCCATTGACGCCTATGATGTTTCTGCGAGATTTGGTTGAAAGTGGTGTTCCTGATTTAGATTTGGTTGACAGGAAAACACTTTGCCGGAAAATGTTATATAGGCAAAAACTAAGGGATGACCTTCGGAAACGATTTCGCTCCGAATACCTGGGCCTGCTCCTGCTACGGCAAAGGCCTCTTATTGGCCGGCAGATAGTGGTGGGAGAAGTTGTGCTTATTGGGAATGACCGAGGCAAGCGTTTGGATTGGCCAATGGGACGTGTTGTCAAAGTGATTCCAGGCAAGGACGGGAAAATTCGTCTTGCTAAAGTAGCCACGGCCAAAGGACAGTTTCTTCGACCCATTCAACGCATTTATCCTCTGGAATGTGTGGATTATCAGACTGTGGGAGATGAAGACAGGTCGACGCCAGACCATTTAAAACCTGGAGAGGTGACCGACCAGTCGGAAACGGATTCAGGTACAAAAGGTGATTGTGAAAGTGCGGTCGTGGCCGAGCGGCAGAGACCGGAAATTTCGGAAGTGAATAAAAGCAGAGCACCCGCCGACAAGCTTATAGTGACGCGTAGTGGGCGCATAGTTAAGTCACCTAAAAGGTTTTAGTGAGATTGCATTGTAATGTCTTAGTTTAAGAAGGTATTTAGGTAGTTCTTTGATTAGTTTTGTTCACTTTTTGTTTTTATACTTCACGTTCTGGCATTTATGTTTTGCCATGCCTTTGCTAGAAACTGTTTCTAAGTTGTCATGACCCCCTTTAGTGTATATTGACCGGGGCTCAGGTGGGAGGATGTTAGAGATAGTTTTAGATTTTACTTATTTCGCCCTGTATAAATATTCTTATACATTTTAAAGGCGCACTAGTAATTGGAAGGGCGAAAGCAAAAGTCTGCAATAGAAACGTCATCGGCTCGTACCCTTATATTTTTTATGGCCGAAGGCAACTGGGGTACCTGCATCTTATATTTGGTTACAAGTGTGCTTTTACCATTTATTTTCATGCCTAGTTTTAGGACCAAAATTGACTAGCAGTATCGTCAAGTAATTCGAAAAGAGCAGAGACACTTGATCGCGTCTAGATTGTAAACTCTAACGGAATCTATTTTGGTCTCTGGTCTTTATAAGCTTTACCTTACATTAAATTCGGGCATGCAATAATTATTTTATTAATTCAGTTTTAAGTATACGATTAGTTCGTTTTGTCGGAATTGTTCATTTTTCAAACCGTCTCTAAAGGTATCAATAAAGCTGTATTTTTTGAACTAGGAAATACGGTTTTTATTTCGAACCGTCGTTAGTAATCTAAAACGGGTAGTTTCAGATAAACGCGACCTAACAGAAGCCATTGTGTTCTTGAAAAGAGATAGACTAGGGGTAGAAATTTTTAACATTCCATTCCCACGGCTATATCGTTTTAGCAATAAGGGCGAGAGTTGCAGTTCCTGAAAGATTAATCGAATGCGGGGGCTTGGGATATAAATACGCCCCAGAATTTTATATAGGCACTCACTAATTACTAGTTCTGATTTTATTTGCTAAAAGATTCCTTATTGTAAATATTTGTGCTTATAAAATACGTGTGTTTACAAATATACCCAATTAAATTGCATATTTTAGATTAACATGCAGATTTTAGTTTTAAGTTTGAACAACTACTTCAACCTTTAACTAAAATGCCATTATGCCATGTGAGCTATGTTTTAGGTATTCAAAATATGGTTTGAAATGTCACAGATGTAAAAAAGGATTGTATCAAATCACATTACCAGAAGTATGTCTAAAATGTAATGCTCAAGTCGTAGAGTTAGATCCATTGGATATACCAAATATACCCAATTAAATTGTATATTTTTAATTAACGTGTAGATTTTAGTTTTAAGTTCTGAACCTCTCATGTCAAGAGTGTTAAACTTAAGTATCCCAAATTAAAAAATGCAGATTTTAGTTTTAACAATAAAAGAAATGACTGACTTAATTTGTTAATAAATAATTAGAAAAGTACTTGACTTTTTTAGAACGAACCCAAACCCCGTAAAGTATGGTAGCTTAATATATGACGAACCTTCAATAGGACTGTATTTATTCATATTAACTTCCAAATAAGTGATTTTCGGTAACGCCCAACCTGAAATTAAACCAATATAATATTATATGATGTAATTAAACATAATGGTTGACAATGTATTTCTGAAGGTGATGTGACGTCATACTAAAAGTTCCAAGGCCAGCTCAACGTCATGCGTCATTCAAGGTCAAATGTGCGATCTTCAAATATCTGCAAGGACACTCCAGGTCGATGTCGCTTGAAATTATCTCCAGAGCACACAAAGTCAAGTTCTGTTGCATGTCCTTAACTGACTTTCAAAAAATGTGAGCTTGTAGGATTTTTTCTGTACTTTTTGCACAGGTATTTGAAAATTGATGAAACATATTAGTATACAGGGTAGATCAAAAAGTATACTTTTTTAAATGGGACACCCTATATTTAAATTAATTTAATGATTCTTCCTTTGATTCTAAGCATTTTTTATATAACAAATGATATACTCAAAGTCAACGGTCTTTGAAATATTAGCGAATAAACATTTTAATTTTAAATTTTAGGTTCTTATCTAGTAGCAATGGATAAATCAATAAAAGTGATAGTGACAGTAGCAATCAAGTCGCAAAGAGAAAAACAAATAATTTTAAGTTTGTTTATTGGTAACAACTATAATGCCGCAGCAACTCAGCGAGACTTAACACGAGAAAATCCAAGAATTCACGCTCTTTGCAAAAAACAATTAAAAGGATATTCGAAAAATTTCAACAAACATCAAGTCTGAACAGAAAGAAAAGAGTGGTGCAAGATAACGAAGATGCGCAACTTAATATATTACTTTCTGTGCAAGAAAATCCAAATATATCCATAAGGTATATTTCAAAAAGTTTACAAGGATGGAATGTTCGTTATACGTCCTATTCAAAAGTGCAGAAGACTCTTACGAAAGCTGGTTACAAGCCTTTCAAGATCCCCGAAATTGACACAAACGCATAGAGAAAGGAGAGTAGAATTTTGCCACTTTATGCTGGAAAGAATTAATAATAATCCCAACTTTTTAAGAAACAATGTGTGGATGGACGAGTCTACCTTTGCTACGAATGGCATGATAAATAGAAAAAATACCAGGTATTGGGCTATAGAAAACCCATGCTGTTACAGAGAATTTAGATTTCAAGGGCGCCAGTCCGTTAACGTTTGATGCGGACTAATGGATAACAAAATTATTGGACCCTATTCAAAATTTGAATGGAGAATCTTATTTAACTTTGTCGAAAACGACCTAGAAGATTTTCTAGATGAATTACCTTTGCAGCACTTGGGACATGATATATTCCAACAGGATGGAGCCCCACCCCATAGCACCTTAAGAGTGAGAAACCACTTAAATCAACGTTTTAACATATGGATTGGTAGCATAAATTCATCAATTAACTGGCCAGCCAGTCAAGATCTGACTCCAATGGGGATATTTAAAAAATCGCATTTACCAAAATCATATTGAAAATATAGAACATCTAAAGCGTAGTACAGACCGGCCAACAATCGCCCGAATACATGTTGTCAACACCGTTGCCAACATGTATCCCATCAACTCGCAACAAGTTGATAGATACACGGCAACATAGCGCCGATGTTGTGCGGCAAGACATCAAAGAATTTTGTTGAGTGTTGCATGTATCCGTGTTTTCCATTTCAAACGGAAAACATCGCTCTGTTTGGACGGTGTTGCCAACAAGTAAGTCGAATAAGACTAGTGAGGCATCATCTACTCGATAATCGGTGCTTTATTTTCTTATTTGTTACAACTGGCATGTACGTTAATAATGTTAACTTCATATAATAATGTGGACATGTTTTTTCACGGTAGCTTGGTCAATTTCGCTGTTTTTTTTACATTTACATTTAATTAGAAATGATTTGTACTGCATATTATTTGGAAAAATAAAAAAGAAGGAAGAAACCCATATAAAATATAGGTCCATAATATGTTCACTATGGGACGTTTCAGGCCGAGAATATCGAGATAGAAATCTGAAATATGATGAAATGTCGAAGATGGCTTCGCACTTTCAAACAAATGTTGTAAGAACTGTCGCTGCCACCGTCTTCTTTTTCGTCTCTGGGCGTGGGAAGCTATTATGATAAAAGCAGCACTAACACCAGCAGCAGTAGAGGGGTCCATTTTCGCCAACACTGCGTTTAGTTTCAACGTTCAACTGGTTTTGGTTTGGACGCACAACACTGTTGACAACATGTAGCCAGGCACAAGTTGTTGTGTCCAACAAATATGTTGCCAACACCCGTCAACATGTTGCCAACAGTTGGCAACATTTTGTTGTCTGGTTTGTACAGGCCTTAAAGCAACTAATTAGGAACGAAATAAATGAACTAAATGAAAACCATTCAGATTTTGTGAG
Source organism: Pissodes strobi (assembly GCA_016904865.1). NCBI lineage: Eukaryota > Metazoa > Arthropoda > Insecta > Coleoptera > Curculionidae > Pissodes > Pissodes strobi. Next base: position 26,684 of record JAEQML010055083.1, on the reverse strand, counting down.
AAGATCTTTAGAGAAACTTCGAAGAACATTACTAACATGCATTGAGCAAGATGGAGGCCCTGTGGAGCAACTCAATATTTAGGAACATATATTTTTATATGATTAACTATATCTATATTAAGTAATTAGTTTTTTTTATTAATTTTTATTTGCTAATATTTTAGACAGCTGACTGAGTATATGACTGTTGTATAAAAAATGCTTAGAATTAAACGAAGAATCAATAAATTAATTCAAATATAGGGTGTCCCACTTAAAAAAGTATACTTTTTGATCTACCCTGTATACTAATATGTTTGATCAATTTTCAAATACCTGTGCAAAAAGTACAAAAAAAATCCTACAAGCTCACATTTTTTACAAAATTTTACTGCCCCAAATGAACAAGTTAAGGTGGTTGGACATTATAGAAAATCACCTTGTACACTTGGAGCGATCCCAAGGCCATATGACAAGCGTCGACAAAAAATTCAAGGGCATTCATATTATCGCAATGTCATTCAAGGTAAAAGACACCACAAAACAATCCCAAGGGTGTTCAAGGTCATGTACCAGCTCAAAGTCATTCAAGATCAAATGTGCGATCTTCAAATATCCGCGAGGACCCTCGAGGTCGATGTCACTTGAAATTATCTCAAGGGCATACAAAGCCAAGTTGCATGTCCTTAACTGACTTTCAAACATCATGAACAATAACACTCTGCAAACAGTCCCAAGAGCGTTCAAGGTCATGTACACTAGGAGCAATCCCAAGGCCATTCTCAAGGGCATTCAAATAATCTCAATGTCATTCAAGGTAAAATACCACGAAACAATCCCAAGGGTTTTCAAGGTCATACACGCTTGGAGCAATCCCAATGACATATGTAACAAAAAAGCTCAAGGACATTCCAGGTCAAAGTCGTTCAAGGTCGAATACACCTAAAGCCAAGTGGGCTGGGTCTATCTCAAGGTCACCGGAGGACGGAGAAGAATCTCACCCGTCTATGGCCCCCGGGAGAATTGGACCGGGCTATGGCTCTCTACTTCCCCCATATCTAGTAGTGTCTAACCCAAACTAACCACTTGAAGAGGTACTACTACTAACTAATAATTTCGCCGGCATTTCATTTAGGTTATGATTTATGGAAGTACACTGTGAAGCAACTTAAAGAGAGTGACGTGTGGATGGATGAATATAACAAAATATTTGAGAAATGTACGCAAAGCGTCGCCCTGTGTGGCAAATGGCTGACTACCTGCAAGCAATTAACAGGCTTGTTTTGGCCCAACTATTCTTCAAATCCATGGAAAGAAAACGAATATCAACCTGCCGAGTTGGTCCAATTCATTTCGAGCCTTAAAGAGGTACGAGGGTAAGAATTAATAAACATTTAACAAGGGTGACTATAATGTTAATACCATCTTAATTTCCAGCCAGTTTTATTGTATACACAATTTGCGGTGAAATACTTGATTTTGATTTCATACTGGGGCTGCAACTCACTGCAAAGGCAAACGCAAATAAATGCGATGCTACTACTTACGACAAAATATCGTTCTCTCTTCTTCATTAATATAGATAGCCTCTTGTAATACAACAAAGTGAAACAGCGACATAGGCTTCTCGGTAAAATACTCTTGTGACGTCAACCGCGCACCTACTGGTTCATTGGATGGCGATCACAGTGGGCTAAAATCCAAATACGCAATGCACAAAAAAGAGTTTTCTATTTTTTAAACGAAAAGTAGGACATAATTCTGTGTATCTTAGGAAAAAAGTACATTTAGTTGTACTTGATAAACCTTTGAAAACCGTGGACAGTGTTTAAATAGAAAGTGCTGCCCTACTATGGTCACCGTAAACTACCCCCTTCCTGTTTGATAGTATTAAGGCTAAAATATTTTGCCTAAATTAGGTAATGAATATCAGGACAGTCCACAAACAGTTACTAAGGCTATCCACGCCGGAGGAGCAGAACGATCTGGACTGTGAGAAAGTTTTCAAACCTTTCAAAGGTAATTTTCTTAAAATATATTTTGGTTAATTTATTATATTATTATTTCCTGTTTAGATCTAGATGTCTTAAGCTATGATGACAATGTGTCTCAAGACCTGTTAAGGGCCCGAAAGGAGTTTGAATATTTATTGCGGCCAGCAGAGGAAAGGGTAGCCTTAAAACTGAAGAAGCAACTAATGACTGTCAATGCTAACACGAGACAGGTAATGTAGAATAATTCAGAAAATGTTTATGAATCAGTGAATGAATTTGAAATGCGTGGGCGGGTGATTTCTTGCATGTAGCCACCAGTTTGGACTCATTGTGCCCAAATCAGCTCGGTACCTCGAATGGCCTCATCGAGAATATATAAATTAAACAAAATTGTGCTCAGTGATGATCCCTGAGGAACCCCTGAGCTTGTGTGTACTGATCCTATTAAATCCCCATTATTATTTTTAATATTTTTAGATAATAGGGTTCTGTTTTCTGGTATTATGAATATTAAGTTACTGAGTGAAATAGGCATCTGTAACTGAATCAGTTTCTTATATAAATTATAAATATTGACATGATTGTATGCTGATTTAAGGTCTAAAAAACAGCTAGGACAGTTTTACTTAAACCCAGAGCTAAATCAATATCAGAAATTGTAACTAATCTGTTTTAGTTTTCTTCGGGCGTTGTTCGATGTTCTCTTATTAACAGAGATTTTTATATTTTGGGCGCCAGAGTTCCTAGAGACAATGCGAAATGTGAATACTTAGATATAAATAAATATAAAAGTAAGAATATCAGAAATTTGCCCTTATAATTCGTGTCTCACAGACCTCAATCTTGCGATAAATTAAACAAAGGATTTCATACAACATTAAATTAATTTTACAATTAATTTACAAATATGAGAATATGAATGATAGTATCATGTAAAATGAGGATTATAAATATATATTTAAATTACAAATATAATTGATGAAATTATTTGAAATATAGTTTTTGACTAGCAATGAGAATTAAAATTAATGTAAAAGATTAAAAAAAATTAATGAATAAGACGATATCACTGGTCTTTACAATCAATAAATAAATTTACACATGTGATATTAACCTCTCATATATGCAAATTAATGTCGGTACATCAGTGTTGAGACGAGACAGGGCAAGTGCTAATAATTGTATGCTTGATGTTTCAAATAAACTGAAATTTTAATGAAATATGTCTGAAAAGAAAAAATATTAAAACCAGCAATACTATGAGGGAAAATTCGAAGAAACTACTGAAAATTCAATTTACTACCTTTACAGAAATATATAGAATTTATTCCGAGAATTCCCCAAATAATACTGTTCAATTTGAATGGAAATACGTAAAATAATGTGCGTGACCGCTAAACGATGAAATAATTGCGTTCTCTGTAAATTTGGACTAAACCACTTTCAAATTACATGAATTTGACTAATGAGAGACGCAATTATCCACCAATAAATCTGTATCTTAACCCAACGGTGACTACAAAAATTAAGAGCATTAAAGCTGTACGCTAATTGAAAGTGTAATAAAAAAATGCTAAATTCTTGCTTTAGCCAAATACGATTAAGCGAATCAGAAAAAATTATTAATTATATATTTAAAAATGAAAAAATTAGTGAAATATATTGCAAGATGAATAAAATATTTCAAGATTAAGAACAAGCACTCACCCGTGTCGACGTCGCCACAAAGATAAAACGGCCTCGCTTTCAAAATTCAAGACGTTCAACAAATTATGATTTTCGATGTTTTAGTTGGATATTTTATATTATGCGACTACTACTATAGGGCACGCGGCGTCAAACCAAAGAAATAGCCAATATATACTAAATATAGTAATATATAGTAAATTAAATGCATAAATTGTTAGGTATGTAATAGCTTACTGCGCTCTTCAATTACCAACCATATGAAATAAGCCCTTTCACGAATAGATGTCACTATTAAATATAGTAATCTTTAGTGAAACGACTCCACAAATTGTAGGTATAAAATAGCGTACTTATGCTTCCAAATAATTACTTGCATGAAATACAACCATTCACGAATAGATGTCACTGGCGACTTAAATCCCAAGCATGGAAAAACATTCGTAATCGAACTGAATTTAGTGGAGCGGAATAAACTTATATTCCGTTACAAAATTAGAATGGCCAGGGCGTAATATGTTTTTTTTAATATAATTTTAGTGTAGATTACATAATCGATGATGTATCAACTCTGGTGGTACGGCATTTAGAATTATTTATAAATATGAATAAATCAATTTTAGCTAATCTACGAATTTACTCGATATTCCGAACTGATCGACCGTCCGGTGTTAAAAAAGACTCTCCATGCCGAACGTCAGTTTTTGCTCAACTCGCTCAATGAGTACGTCGCTCAAATACAAAGTCAGTCCAACCTGGAAATTTCCAAGATAGTGACTAGACAAGAGACCTCGGAAACGATCAAAGAAATTATTTTCGTTAGACAGCTCGAAGCGAAAGCTAATGAGGTGAGTTTCGTAACGGAAAAATTACTGGATGATTTGGACGGTTCTGGAAGTGTAAAGGATTTTGTGTTGGGCGTTCTTAACGATTTCAAAACGCAGCATACGGAATTGTTCGATGCGTGGAGCTCTGATGTAATTGCGAATATTAACAGCAACAAGCTAAGGTAAACACTTTTGCTACATTTCATATTTAAAAGGCTAATCCAAAGAATTACAGGTTAATTCTTCCTTTTTTTTATTTTAGTCTGAAAGAAACTGACGCAGTCATCCAGTTTTCCAAAGACAAATTGATGAAGGTTAATTACCCTGCCCGATTGATCACCCTAATCGCCGAAGTTAGACAGTTGAAGGCCATGGGTTATCACATACCGCCGTTGATCGAAGAAACCACCGACCACGCCAAAAAGTTTATGAAATTTGCTCGGATCTTGGAACAGGTATGCATGCTGAAGGAATATTTATAATATAAAGCTTATTAATCCACAGGCTCCCACTACTATCGATATCGATATGTTTTGCGTTTTAGATTGCGAATTTTCACAACACCATCGGCGATCGCATGATACCATCGCAGAAGCCGATGATGTTGGCCAGTGCTCTGGAATTGTCCAAGCTCGTCCAGGAACAGGAAGTCGTTTCGTGGGGCCAGGAGAAACATGTTGAAAAGTACGTGAACACCCTTAAAAGGACCGTGGAAAAGCTGTCGCGCAGCAATAGTTTGTTGGCGTCATATCATGTAGAGATAATCGATAAGGTGAGCAAAATATCATGACTTACTGACATTAAAAGTGAACATCATATGAGCCAGAGGCTATGAATTAATAAATAAATATTAAAACGGGGGCGGAATATCCCTTGCACGGAGGCCACCGTTCGGAGCCGATTGAGGTTCCACTCACTTCCACTCCTTATACTCTCCGGGCTCAAAACGGAGCGTCCGAAGTGCACATCTCTTACCCTAACCAAGAATGAACAATTCTTTGTCCTCCAAATAGGCTGGGCTTCTCTTGAGAGATCGCGCACCTGATAGAGCGAGGGGTTTCTCATGACTCTGAAAAGGGGAGACATGAACTTGGTGGCATGGTTCCTCGTAGGGCTGCCACGTAAACAGGCATGGCGTCTGTTTACGTGGCAGCCCTGCGAGGAACCATGCCACCAAGTTCATGTCTCCCCTTTCAGAGCTCTGAGGAAGCCCTCGCTCTATCAGGTGCTGGATCTCTCAAGAGAAGCCCAACCCAGACATATATAGTTGGCCTGTGTCAGGATTTAGGTGTAAGATTTAGTCACAGCGTAAACGTGGCAACAGAGCCAGTGTATGATGGCCGGCGTGCTGTAAAGAGCTCGGATTTTCTGTCTTATTATTTCGGCTTATTTAAGTGAATAAACGTGAGTTAATTCAAAATCGAGTTTCAATAAATATACGGGACGTATATCACATGGCGCTGCTGCAAAAAGCATCTACGAATTAAGTGTCTGCAGGAGTAAAACTCGTTGTGTATTCGACCGTTGTGACTCCTAAAATTCCGAAGACAGGAGGAGCGAAGGAATAAATCGAAATTTGTTTTCGTGCGCCAAGGTCGTCTGTTTGTTCACCGTTTTGTAAGTACACAGGAGGACCGAAAAAAGGCATCTTTGTTGTCAGGAATATGGAGCAGTTAAAACCGCCTAATGAGTTATCCATGGAAGGAGAGGTGGCTCAGAATTTTCATAAGTGGAAACAACAATTCCAAATTTATCTGTTGGCCAGTGGAATCAAAGACAATACACGAGTAACGGAAGAAAGAAAAGTGGCCATTTTGTTACATTGTCTGGGAACCGAAGGACAGGAAGTATTCAATACTTTGGAAATATCGGAAGAGGATAGGGGAAAATGGGTTAAAGTTTTGGAACACTTAGAGACTCAGCTCAAGCCCAAAGAAAATGAGACAATAAATAGGCACTTGTTTCACACTAGGAAACAGAAAGAAGGAGAAACTATCGACATATTTCTGACATCCGAAAAAGTTAAGTATGCATGAATTGTAACTTTGGAGAATTGCGCCATAGTTTAATACGCCATCGAGTTGTTTGTCGCATACTAGACAACAGAGTGCGAGATTCTTTATTGAGAGAAGCCAATTTGGATTTGACCAAATGCATAACCATATGTAAAGCAGCTGAACTTGCTGGAAAGAGGTCCAAGCAATTGAATCAAGACACAGGTGATGTCCATGCCATCAGAAGAGAAGAAAAATATCGAAAAAAATATAGTAGGAGAGTGCCTAGAAAGGAGGAATCGAAGAAAGAGAAAGTAGAAGAGAAAAATGGGAAATGTATAGCTTGCAATTGGAAACACGGAAGCCGATGTCCAGCCTATAAGAAAAAGTGCAGGAATTGTAAGGCATACAATCATTTTGAAAAAATGTGTCCACAACGGAAGAAAGTCCACATGATCGAAGAACACGATCCTCGACAAGATCAGTGCCAGCATAGCGAGTGAAAGTTCCGATGATCTATATGTTAGATCTCTTTCAGGTACTGAAAAGTTTGTTGGCAGTATCAGGGAGTGGATGCAAATAATTCGAATAAGAGACAAAGACATTGTCTGCAAAGTAGATACAGGTGCAGATGTGAATGTCCTGAACATTAAGACTGCACGTGAGCTGAAGGTTAAAATTGGGCCTTCCCAGGTGAGCTTGAAGGGGTACAATGGATCAAAAATCTGTGGTTCTGGAGAAATAACTATATCATGTGGGATAAATGATAAATGGATGCCTCTTGTATAATTGGTTTGCCTTGTATTGAAAAATTCAAGTTATTGAAAAAGTTACATGTTTTGCAAGGTAAAACTTCTTTGAATGAGTTGCTGGAACAACATAACCATCTTTTTGAAGGACTTGGTGAGCTACAGAGCCCATATCAAATCAGACTGAGACAAGATGTCACACCAGTATCTCAACCACCAAGGAAAATACCAATTGGTCTACAAGATCAAGTGAAAAAAGAGTTGGACCGAATGGAAACAATGAAAGTGATAAGAAGAGTTAAGGAACCTACTGAGTGGTGCAATTCATTGGTTATTGTGAAGAAACCTGATGGATCGCTACGTTTGTGCCTGGATGCCAAGCCTCTGAATGATGCTATACTTTGAGAACGCTACCAGTTGCCAACTCTTGAAGAGTTAGCCTCAAGCATGCCAGGAGCCAAAGTATTCTGCATTCTGGACGCTAACAAAGGGTTTTATCAAATTAAGCTGGAAAGTGAAAGTCAACTTCTCACAACTTTTCATGCTGGCAGTTTTGGGAGGTACGCATACCAACGTGTGCCTTTTGGGCTTTGTTCTGCGCCAGAAGTGCTTCAACAGAAGTTCAAAAATGTGTTTGGAGGTCAGCAAGGAAAGGAGGTGTACATTCATGATATTCTAGTTTGGGGACGAGATGAGGAGGACCACAACAGAAGGTTGAAAGTGGTGTTGGAGAGAGCTCACGAAGCAAACATCCGATTCAACAGGAAGAAGTGTCAGTTTGGTGTTTCAAAAGTGAAATATGTTGGCCATTAGTGATGATGACAAGATCAGTGCAATTTTAAAAATGGACAAGCCTAAGGACAAGAAACAGTTACAAACCATTTTGGGTATGGTAACTTATGTAAGTAAGTTCATTCCTAATTTGTCGGATGTGACCCATTCGATGAGACAACTTTTAAAAAATTATGTAGAATTTGTATGGACTGAAAAACATGATTCAGATTTTGCAAAGCTAAAGGAATTATTAACCGGAACTCCATTATTGAAATTTTTTGATAATCAGAAAAAAGTTGTTTTCTCTGTTGATAGTAGTAGCAAGGGTTTGGGTGCTGTTATTTTGCAGGATCACTTGCCAGTTGCTTATGCATCCAAAGCCTTGACACCAACACAACAACTATGGGCGCAAATTAAGAAGGAATTGCTCGCTATAGTGCATGGTTGTGAACGCCTTTGGCTGATACATCTTTGAGACTACGAAGGCTTAGATTGCGATTACAATTATTATATGATTTAGTTGTGCGGTATAAGCCAGGAAAAGAACTCTTATTGGTTGATGCTCTGTCTCGCTCATATTTAGAATCTGATGATGGTCTTTCGGACATATTAATGCTCATTTATGTATGGTAGTCAGTAATTTATCATTTACTGATAACAAAATAGAAGTTTTCATTAGAAATACGGCTATTGATTCTAATTTGTCTTTGATTGTAAGTTAGATACAGAATGGTTGGGCAAAGTATGAAAAAATTCCAGATCATGTAAAATTGTATCATTCCATCAATGATGAATTATTTTTTGTGAAGGGTCTACTTTCTAAAAATAATGCTGTGATGGTACCAAAAGGTTTAAGATCAGAAATGTTAAGGCTTATCCATTTTAATCATTTTGGCACAGAAAAATGCAAGTCTAGGGCAAAACATATTCTATTTTGGCCACACATGCTGAAGGAAATAGAAATAGAGGATGTAGTTAAAAATTATAGTACTTGTTGTAAATTTCAGAAAAAACCTGCCGATGAATCTTTAATGTTGAGAGAAGTTCCTAGCCATCCATTTGAGGTAGTGGGTGTTGATATTTTTTATTACAAAACTAAAGCATTTTTTCTTATGATTGATTACTTCAGTAAATTCTTTGAAATGAAAAATTACATGCCGAGACTGCGGAATGTATTATTGTGGCATTGAAAGAAAACTTTGCAAGGTATGGGAAACATAGATTACTATATAGCGGCAATGGTCCACAATTTTCTTGTTTCTGTAAAACTGTACTAACCCCAGATCGAATAGCACGGTTGAAAGGTATATACAAACGTGTAAAATGTTGCTAAAAAAGGTTGATGATTCTGGAACTGATCCTTACATGGCATTATTAGAAAGCGAAATACACCTATAGATTCTCAGTACTGTAAATCACCAAGTGAAATTTTATTTGATAGAAGAATTAATGCTAATGCATTTTTACCCTCTTCTGAAGATTTCCATACAAATAAAAAGTCAAATCATTTTTAGAACAAATAGAAGAAAAATTTAAAGAGTATCATGATGGAAGAAATCATTTTAATCAGTTAGAGTTTGAAAGAGGGGAGGTAATAAGAGTCAGGGATAATATAAATGAAATGTGTAAAGGCAAAATTGTTGACATAGGTTATAAACCTAGAGCGTACTAAGTAGAATTACCTACAGGAAATGTGGTAGAGAGAAATAGATATAATCTGTATAAAGCGTCTCCTGAGGATACATTTGTACAAGACCCAATAGATAAAATGTTTCCTGATGATAAGGCTCACGAGGCTTCCAGATCCAATATTAACACGAGTATTAACAATAATTTTGAAAATAATCAACATGTTGCAAAATCTAGCTTTGGAAGGTTCCGTATCACCTTAAGGAATATGTAGAACAATATTTTGTTTTATTGTTATGGCAAAAAAGGGAGATGTCAGGATTTAGTCATAGCGTAAACGTGGCCACAGAGCCAGTGTATGATGGCCGGCGTGCTGTAAAGAGCTCGGATTTTCCGTCTTATTATTTCGCCTTATTTAAGTGAATAAACGTGTTAATTCAAACTCACGGGACGGATATTCCAGCCTGCTCATTCATTGCGTTCCTCAGAAGGCCAGCGGGCGTACTGCATAACTCTGGCTTGGCAACGTCAGAGCCTCCCCAGCCCTTGTATAAAGATTGATAAGGCTCTTTCTTACCTGTTGTTATAGGTCATCGGTGGTGCGGGTATCATATCGTCTCGAAGACGTCTCCGATTAACAGCCTTGTTGACCCTCGTCTGTCTTTTCTTCTCAGGTTGTGGAGGTGCCGCATGTGGGGTTTGCTCTGGGGCCTTGGGAGGTTCCCTGCATTAGCTCCTGTTGATCCGAGGGCATCTCAGGTGTTCCCTCTTTTCATTTAACTTTGGGAGGATCTTTCGGCCCTTGCGAACCATAAAAGTTCCTATGAGTAACAAGGAAATTGTCAGCTAACAAGCTGCGGCGCGTCGAGCACAATACTCTAGGATTGAGGAGGTTTTTATAGTGGTTCGGGCGGTTATGTCAGAACCCACGTCCCCCTGATCCATTACATTAACTAATAATAATTGTGATATTAGTTTAACTTTGCTTAGTTATATTATACCTAATAATAATTATGTTTACTTGCAGTTCTGTATTTAAGTACTGAGTTAATAACCTACCTTTGATCCTCGTTAGATCGGTCAAATTCATATACTACTTTCGGTTTGAATATTTCACTTTTAATCTCATGCTGATATGGCTTTGACTTGTTGGGGTCACTGATGATGAGGGTTGTTGCATTTCAAGCGCTTTACGGTATACTCTAACCTTAGCAACCCTTAGGGAGGAGTCCTTCAGGGTAAGTCTCATCCGACGCAGCCGACTCTTGGTGTGGCTGCTCTTCCTATTCAATGCAGGCTTGAATAGCATTTTCGTATAACGCAAGGGATTTTGATTCTAGTCTTTAAAATTGGGTGAATTCTCGTTTTTTGTTAGTCAAATTGCTTAGAGCATTCCGCATAATTTAAAACTGCTACTGCTCACCACCACGTTTCGAGCCCTGCATATATCAAGTGTAAGAGTATGTTTTGATGCAATAGAAGACTCTAGGATCCTAGTACTTGTTCTAGATTTTCAGAGCATCACCTCGTGGATCATATAGTGGATGGCATCTCCTCTATGGTCATCCTTCCTATGTTCCTGGTTATTTCCTACGTCCTCATCGTGTACCTGAAGAATTTCGTCGCTGCCTCCTGTAGCCTCTGTTCTAGCGGTCTTGTCTCGGCTTCTCTGTACAATTGTCTCGTCGTCTTGATACCCTCCTTCCAGCGTGCGTAGCTTCTCCTTGCGCTGGCTGCTATTCCTGCTCTTCTCCTGGTGCCCTGTATGTGGTCCTTGAACGTCAGCTTCTTGGCCAGTGTGACTCCTAGGTACTTGACGGTGTCCGTGTTCTCGATCCGTGATGTGTATCTTTTCTCTTTTGCACTTTTGGTTGAAGTTAATGAGTTGCGTTTTGGTGTTGGCGACATCACGCTTCTTTGGAGGAGCCCTTGCCTTATTGTCCTTGTCCTTGATTCTGTCCAGTTGATCAGTGTTGTTGCTGTCCTGTCCTTTAGGTAGCTCATGACGATATTCATGATTGCCGGCGTGATTCGCTTCGTGCATCTTGGTACCCATGACCTCCTTCCATACGGTGTCATAAGCCTTTTCTAAGTTCAAGAGTGCCATGTTGTCGTCTTCTTGGTTTCGTTCCCTATCATTGCCTGGGCCACTATCCTCACAAGCTGCATGGCTGTCGATTTTCCTCGCTGGAATCCGAACTGTTCTAGTGTTTGGAGCTCCGCATTGATTCTTTTGTTGAGCACTCTTTCGAAGATCTTTCCGAGGGTGGGTAGCAGGGAAATAGGCCAGTACAATGAGGTTTGGCTCCTATCCTTTCCTGGTTTGGCGATGACGATGATCCTGGCTGTCTTCTATGTCCTCGGGAAGTAGTGTAGTCTGATGTACGTCAGCTGGAAAAGGGCTTTATTCGGCAGAAACTTGGCCACCTTCATGACTATTCCGTCTGGTCCTGGCGCTTTGTACGGTCTGGGTTTGCTTGTGATCCTCCTTAGCTCCCTGGGGCTCGTGATTATCCTGTTGGTGTCCTGCAGAGGCAGCGCTTCGATTTCTTCCGTTGTCCTCTGAACTCTTCTTCATGTCTTGTCGTTTGATAGCTTCTGCGTCAGGCTGCTGATATTGGCGAAGTATTCCATGAACGCCTTCGCCTTCTCTGTCCTGTTCACGATGATGTGTCCTACGCCGTCTCTCATCACTTTAATAGGTGGTACCGTCCAGATGCTTTTGCTGCTCTTCATTTTCTTGATGTGCTTTCATATGTTGTTTTCACGGCTAGCGGCTGTGAGTTTGTTGTGCTTCCTATATTAAGGGCGAATTTAGAGTACTGTAAGGGTCGAATTTAGGATAATCAGCAACAAGCCTTGTGTTCTCCTCAGTACCACATTCACATGACTGTTTAGAGAGAGTTCAAACTAACTTCGAGCATGAAAAATTACCATCGAATGCATATGTGATCAATTCGAAAATTAAATACTTTGCAGCAATGATATATGTTGACTATCCAGATTTGTTATCTTCGATATGGTTCAATATCACTCACGCACAAAATCATAATAAATAAATAAAAATTATAATAAATTGTTTCTTAGATTCGGGACCTCGAAAATGTAAGCCTACTCAAAGAACTGACAAGATGGAATGACACAATTAAAAACATTAAGAACATAATATCGAATGTGGAAAATAAGGGCTACAAGAATCTACAGTCGTGGAAAACGGAAATAGACGTAAAAATTTGCGGGGTATTGGAGAGGGAGTACGCGAAGAATCTAAAGTCCCTAGATCAGAGTTTGGAAGAGATACGCGTCGATTTGGTATATCGGAATTCCGCTTTGGACTTTTCGCCCAACAGACAAATCCTGGAGCAAATGTATGAACAACAACTCAAAAAGTACCTAAATATTCCCAAGACGTTTAAGGGAATCTCCGATACTTCGGAAAACGTTTATTCCAAAATTATTGACAGGTAAGCACAGCGTCTGTATTTGTTTCTATAAATTAATTTATAAATCAATCTTAAGATTGAGAAAAAAGCATAATCTGCTGTTGATTCGAATCAGCCACATCAGTAGAACGCTGGATTCTATAGGCGTACCATTCTCTCAATCTTAAAGCTGGTACCTAGACATCAGCTACTTAATCTTCGTTATTGATTGGGTGCATTACTATTAGATACATAACTCGTCGTAATATGACACCCTTCTCCTTAGATTGTTAAGTTTTGCTACCTTGATGTTATGTAATCAGTAATATTAAAACATTTTGTACGTTTGTGTTTGAGGAATGAGGAAGTTTTGGAGAATGTGTCGAAAAAGAAAGAGGAATTATTCGTCCAGCTTGACGCGGTAATAAAGCATTGGCAGTCTTGGTTGCAGTTGGAACCTTTGGACCCTAAAAAACTGACTTCTTGGCAACACTGGGATCTACATTTCAGGGCTTCGAAAACGTTTGGTCAAGAAATTGCGAAACTACCCAGGTTTGTATTAAAATCTCTGAATTTTACTCTAAAAATCTTATTCCAAAGTGTCTAATAATCTCATTGTCGATTGACCCCAGGTCAAATTTTTATATTGATATTCCTTTAGTGCTCATTAAGGATCGTTTGTACAAAATTCTTAAGCTCTGCTTAAAGAACCTCCGCCGCTAGTTGAATTCCTATCTAAAAAGCCTTACTGCCAATAGGTACCACTCGCGTTTCAACTGAGGTGACCTTGTAAAACTGGCTCTAAGTGTACATTTTTATTACAGTACCGAAGAAAGGGTCGGCTGTTTCCTTATAGGCCTGTCAAGATTGAGGTCAGACCTGGAATCTCACAACAGAAGTTACTGGGATCAGTTGGTCTATTCTCTTAAAGATTCCATAGCGGAAGATGTGGTCAAGTTACAAAACTACATCGATCCGTCGACGGCAGCCCTAACGAAACAACCAGTCACGTTGGAGGAGATCGGGGAGAGTGGATTCAATTATAGCAACATTACCGCGGCTCACGCAGAGGTAAATCAAGTATTTTCTTATAAATTATTTATATAATCGTTTGAAGTTAAGTAGGTACCCGGTAGATTGTTAGCAGAGCTTTAATGGGCCACACTAGCAGTCGTAATGGTGGCAAAAATATCCAAGAAGCAGATGCTTCATTGCGTTTCTTCTCAATCCTGCCTGATGCATAAGCTCGGGTGATAAGTACGGTGGCACTGAAGATGAAGAATATGATAGTATTTTGTGTCTAATCAGCTTCTGCTTAACAGGGGTTAGTTTGGGTTGCCCAAGCTGTGTCTGTGTGTAATTGTTTCGTGATTAACTTAATGTTTTAGATGGAGACAACATTTAACCAGATGTTGAACAAATCTCAAACTTTAGCCAGTTGGTCCCGAGAACAAGTGGACTCGGTAAATAGACTGAAAGGAGCCTGGGAGAGACTGGGCAGCCTTATTAGTAATCATCAACATATTATGGCAAAACAGGTATTGTTTATGCTTAAAAAAATGTACGCTTTATTATTATTAAGCAATTATTGTTTTAACAGATGGAAACAATTAGAACGTCTCTGAACATAGAGCAAGAGAATCTCCTGAAAGAAATCGAACGATTTGAAGCCAAGTGGAGTCAAATAAACACCATTCACAATTCCTTCGATACGAACGAGAGTACTATCGAGGGCATTAATAAACTGTTCCAAGAAATTCAATCCAAAAGGGCTGAATGGAACTCGGTGCTGGACAAGAGAGATACTCTATGGTAAGTAGGGCAAGAAGTTGTCATTAGTACCTTTGAGACGGTCTCAACCTCAGAATTACATCGGTGTTATCGCAGATAGGCCAAAAGTCGAAGGAAAAAAATATTTAATGCAAAATATATTAATTTATCATATATTCAGAAAACTGTTCCATATCTATGATTTTTTTAACGATTACTAGTTTTTCTTCAATGTTTCTTTTGGAAACATGTAACTGCATTTAGTTTTGTTATTTGTTGTTTTAGCTGCAACTATGCCAAATTCAACATGGAAAAACCTGATATTGTTATAATCAATGAAGTGGAAAATGCGTTAAAGGAAGAGGAATCGTCATGGACGGTTTTTGAGGAATTCAATTCAGGTATTACTCAGTGGGAATCAATAGTCCGACTTCTCTAGCTATCTTGCAAGGGAATATTATTTTACTTATTCGTTTAGGATAGCAATGGGGCGAAATGTGATGAAGATTTACAAATGGTAGAATAAACATTTTGTTATACAGGGTGTACAGAAATACCGTTCGAATAATTTAAGGAGTGATTCTAGATAATAAAACATGAAATTTTTTTCATATGAACCTGGATCCGGAAATGCATAGTTTCCAAGATACAGCAACTTAAAAAAAAACGGTTTTTTATTAACATCTTAAATATACTTTTACCAATTTTGTTGAAATTTGCTAATGTTATCTGTAATAATAAGGGGCTCGTTTAGCTTTAATTAGATTAAAAATATAAAGTCCAGTGGCGTCCTGGGGGGCATCATACCGAATATTATTGACAAAAAAATGTGCGCCAGTAACTTTTGTAACCATTTTATATTTTTTTTCGTATTAAGCAACTAAAAATACAGCATTTTTGCTTCTTGAATTGTTTTCGTATCTTGCTTCGTTTTCGAGAAAAAAAATCAAAACCAGTTTACTACATTTCCATTTTTTTTTAAAAATCGGTTTTTTATTAATATCTTAAATATCATTTTACTGATTTTGTTCAAATTTTGTAGTCTTATCTGTAATAATATGGGGCTCATTAGATAAAAAAATATCAAGTCCAGTGGCGTCCCGGGGAGCATCATACCGAATAATATTGACAAAAAAATGTGCTCCAGTTACTTTTTTAAAAATTTTATATTTTTTTCGTATTAAGCAACTAAAAATACAACATTTTTGCTTCTTGAATTGTTTTCGTATCTTGCTTCGTTTTCAAGAAAAAAAATCAAAACCATTTTACTACAATTGGTTGCCTTTTTCTCCACTAATCTTTCCTATATAATGGAGCCTCTTCGGCTCTGGCTCCAGGATTTAAACAGCACAAGTGCTAGTTTAGTGACCCTTACGAAGCTAAAAAATCTATAAAGAAAAGAACTGTTGACGTTTCTAGGATCAAATCTGTCCCCGTCGTCAAGAACGAAAAAATCTAAAAATGAAAATGGTTAGTAAATGCAAATAACAGTAAAAAGCTATAGCAAAAATTTGTCAAGTTTTGAATAGACTTTGACAAGATGACAATACTAATGTCATATCGATAGCTTTTTACCGTTATTTGCATTTGCTAACCATTTTCATTTTTAGATTTTTTCGTTCTTGACGACGGGGACAGATTTGATCCCAGAAACGTCAACAGTTCTTTTCTTTATAGATTTTTTAGCTTCGTAAGGGTCACTAAACTAGCAGTTGTGCTGTTTACATCCTGGAGCCAGAGCCGAAGAGGCTCCATCATATAGGAAAGATTAGTGGAGAAAAAGGCAACCAATTGTAAGGTAAACATGAATCCTCCACAACAATATAGAACATATCTACAGTTTACTACATTTCCAAACTTTTCATAACATCGGTTTTTTAGTAATATCTTAAATATCTATTGACCGAATCTGTTGAAGTATGGTAGTCTTGTCTGTAATAATATGGGGCTCATTTAGCCTTAACTAGATTGAAAATGTGAAGTCCAGTGACGTCTCGGGAGACATCATACCGAATAGTATTGACAAAAAAACACGCCACTGACTTTTTTCAAAAATTTAAGATTTTTTTCGTATTAAACAACTAAAAATACAACATTTTTGTTTCGAGAAATGTTTTCGAATTTTGTTTCGTTTTCGAGAAAAAAGAAATAAAAACCAGATTATTAAATACAAAAAAAAAACGAAAGGAAGACAATAATCTTCAAATGTGATGGATGTGGAAAGCCACAATGCAAATCTTGTGGGAAAACTCACTGCCTCAGAAGTAAAAGTAATGCAGCTATCTGTATCTCGTATAATGTTGTTCCACTGTTCGATATGTCTCTCCGGAGGAACCCAGAAGCTCCTTAGGGAGATAATAGGTAACAGAAATAGCAAGCTAAGCTAAGTGCAATTAGATTTGAAATCCGTTTTTAAATAAACCCAGGAAAAAAATAAAACGATTTTTCAAAATTTTGGTTTTTTCCGGATATCTCCGGAATTACTCGGAATTTTAAAAAACTTTCTAAACGGCATATCGTTAGGCACCTAAATGCGCAATTTTGCCTTAATTTGACCGACACTGTATCTCTTACGGTTTTCGAGTTCCCCATACATTGACACGAATTCGAGCCACCCTGTACATACAAGGAAATTAAACATAAAGAGGCTCTCTATATAGGATGGAGAAAGTGCTATTTCAGGGGCTACATCAACGTAATACAGTGTTTTAAATGTTGTAAATTTGGTCATACGGCCAAAGATTGTAAAAGTGACCCTCAAATATGTTCACATTTTGCTGGAGATCATAAGAAAATTAAGTGTACGTCTTTGGGGTTGATCTGTACTAACTGCAAGCATGCAGCAGATGTATCGAAAATTACTAATATTGAATATAAACATAATGCCTTTGATAAGAATTGCGAATCTTATGAAATAATATACAATCAGTTGCAACTTAAATATTACTCTGATATCCACGGTAATGAAAATTCAAAATAGCAACTAATAAACTCAAAAATATTGTAGGCAAATATCTCTGGATTTCTTACCCACAAACATCAATTAAACTGGATAGTATGTGAGATTAAGCCTTCAACCATATTCTTTCAGATACCCATGTTACTGAGGATGTTATTATAAGTGAGTTGATCATAGAGGGGTAGGTTTGTACTCGTTCACATAGCACACATACAGGAGGTGTGTTAATATATATTAAAAGGAATATTAGATTTAAAGAAATTCTTAGTCAGTCATTTGATATGAATATGTGGATAGCAGGGGTGGAAATTTTAGCGAGGGAAGGGAGGCTCTGCATATATAATTTATCATTCACCAAGCTCTAGTGACTCCATATTTTTGGAGCGACTTGATGAACTGAAAATTCAATGAATATCAAAAGATTCCTCCTCCGTTATTGATTTTATTTTTATTTGTTTTTATGGTATTGGCACACACACTAAAGGGAAATTCTATGGCGCTCGACGAGCGGTGTGTGTGCGAAAATGTTGTTTGACACGGTTCGTGAATAGTTGTAGGTTGTAATTAGGGGGAAACAGATGTCCTGGGAGTCTGGGAGTGGGTTCCACAGTGATGCAGTGCGCCAGACAAAGGAGTTCTTGTAAAGCAATGTTCTAGGTGTTTCCAGTTGTACGATGAACTGGTGGGCTCTTGCCGTCTGTCGTGACTGTCGTGACATCCTGGGAACATCTGCCGGGAAAGTATCTGTAAAACAGGGATATCCCGGCCACATGTCTGCGGTGTTCCAGACTATCCAGATTCCAGGTCGCCGACAAGATGCACAGCTCTCTTCTGAATGGAATCCAGCAACTTTAGGGTGTGCTTTGGTGCGGCATCCCAGATGTGTGAGCAAAGCGACTACTCATGAACCAGATACAATCGAGACTCTGCGGGAGATAATATGTGACCTGAAAGACGAACTGGATCAGAAGAACCAGTACATAACAAAGCTGAGGCGAAGCTCCACATCATACCAAGAAGAAATCGCAGATGTAGAGAAAGCATACTTGGAAAAAATAGAATCCCAAAGAGGAAGGATCGAAACTATGACAGCTCACATTGACGAGCTCAAACGCCAGGTCAACTCAGACACATCAATGGAAGCAGGGACACAAACAGACAATAAAATCTCCTCACCTAAAGGAACGCAAACTTGCCACCAGCTGCCAACTCGCAATGAGAAAGGGATACAAACAGTTGGAGAGAAAACTCAATTAGCAAATGTAACCACCCAAACCGGCACCTTATATGCCACGCATGCTGAATCTCAAACTGACCCAGATTCTCATCAACCCACACACCCTGCCGTCCGCGAAAACAACCAACCAAACCGGAAAAACAGTGCCACCAATGATCAGAATCTTAGGAGGCGCCAACTGCTCATAATCGGCGAAGAATTCCACACAAGAGGCTTAAGCATGTTGTTTAAGAGCAACTCCAACAGTAGTTGTGACATCAACTGCCAGTACGCGCGAAATGTCACTGTTGAAGACATAATAAATAAATATTCTGACTTGCTTCTGAAACTTACGAAGGAAGACTATATCTTGCTTTGTACCGGAATTGAGGATGCTTCTCTCGGAAGAGTGATTGGCCCCCGCATCTGGTCAAAACTGATGGATATCTCCAATGTATCTAATTTTATCATAATAGGTCCTGCATATGCCTCAAAGAGACCAGTCCTCAACAACTTTATCTACGGAACTTAACTCGAACATTCACAAGCACGTCCACAATGACACGAACAACTCAGTATTTCTGAGTATGGACAATTTCACAACTGAAGAGGAAAAAAAATCGTTCTGCACACCAACCCTAAACGGGAAGCTTAAAATTACCCGGTTTTTATGGAATGAAGTTATAGCTCCACTGAGCTCCACCAGACCCTTGTTTATATAGGTAATAGTTATTCAACCTCGAACTGAAAAAAGGCCTCATCGCTAGATGGCGTCCGGCCTGAAATGTGCCCATTGACGAATTTCAAGAAATTACTACGCGTCCTACGAGAAACGTTGCGAGGAGGGAGTTCCTACATTTCTATTGGTGCATTCCCAAGGGCTGTTACCTGGCGGCGCGGAGTGGACGAGTGTTCGTAATAATTCCGAATATCTCATTGTTTATTTTTATATTTTCCGCCATTGTTCAAGTTGAACAAGCTTTACTTTGTAAAATGTTTGTGTTTGGGTTGTAATGATTAATTTTGGGCTGAGTAAATTGCGATTATCTATCTACGTTTTTTTTCTAGGTAAGTACAAAAGTACCCACTTCCTTTGTTTTGTAGTTTTTGTCGGAAATCAGAGTGTTGCAATAGCAGTTTCGAAGTTTAATAAACAGAACAGGTTTAATTAAATACGATGAACATTTTTATAATAATCATATATATGTAGATAGGGATAGGGTAAATCTTTACATCTACTTTTTTATATCCATCAGTATGCTTTCTCATATTAACGTTTATTTTGTACGTAAGTACATAGTAGATGTTGCACGTCTAGGTGTCTATGAACAGTTTTGAATAGTTAATTAATTGATTGATAGGCATGTATAAGGAAGGATGACAAATGTATGGAATGAATATTTAATTTAATTAATAGCATATTATGATATAAGTGTATAAGAGCACTTTTAAAGCACGCGCGTTTAGATTTCTTTAAATTTACTTTTTTGGGTTGTTCCACATTTGTATTGTTTTAATTGTTTCAGTTTTTGACAAACAAATTCTTTACAAACTAAGTCAAAATTACATTAGATTTTAATTTGTTTCAGATAACGTCTATTTTGAGAGCATCAATTTGTAAAGGAACATCCCCTGGGCGAGAAAGCTTTCTTTGATCGCTGTGCCTACAAAGTATGTCTTCATCATTGGTGCCAAATATTTTCCCATTAAATATGGTTCAAGAAATCTGAGCAGTTAAATTTTTAAAGAGTGCTTTTTATGTACTTGGGTACTCTTTACTTCACCTTCATCAATAGGAGAATACTTATCCACAAACTACAGGCCTATGGAATTACAAACAGTGCACTTTTTTGGTTCACTGATCACCTGGAGGATCGCTCCCATGTGACTAGAGTGAATAATGCATCCTCAAATCCGTTTGATAGTGAGATAGAGGTGCCGCAGGGCAGTGTTCTGAGCCCCCTTTTGTTTGTGCTATATGTCAATGACCTAGACCGAGTTTTAAATTATACATTTCTAAGTTTGTTTGTGGACAATATGTTGATCTGTGTTTGCGGGAAGGATTTTAATCAGGTAGTAGATACTACGAAATCCAAACTTAACATCCTTTATAACTCGTTGTGTGTAAATAGGCTTAGGTTAAAAAAAAGACAAAGTACATGGTTTTTTGGCTCTAAGCAGAATTGTAATAGATTTCTAGAAAATCATTATTGGGTTAAGATAGATATCTAATAGCCTATTTGAAAATGCATCTAATATTTAGGGGTAGTCTTGGATTCTCAGCTTAATTTTTTGTTACATGTAGATCATATTAGAAAAAAAATTGGAAAAGATAGAATTTTTTAGGAGAATAGCTGAGATTCTTAGTCACTGGAGTCGTGTTCTTATATATAATACCATTATATATCCGCATTTCAATTACTGTTTTTCATTGTTGATATCAGGTAAAAAGGCTGATATACAAAGACTCCAGTTGCTACGAAATAAAGCTATGCGCATTATATTATTCTGTACACATTATACTCCCATTAATTTGATGCTAAAGCCACTTAGATGGCTTTCAATACAGCAAAGCATAGATATGTCCAATGTACTATTTATTTTTAAAACAAAAAATCAATTATTGCCCGAATAAGCTGATTTGAAGGTGATTCATGTTTATCCCACCGGGAATTCATAATTAATGTTTTATTAAGGACTTTAATATATAAACAATGTAAGTCATATTCAACATGCGAATTGACGTTATAATTTTTTTATTCACTATCCACTTTTATTCACGGAGTAAAAAACAACATTTTAATATTACTCCAAGAGTTATTTTTAGTTACTTAGTATTCGAAAAAGTTGTTTGCTGTTTTTTTTAAATGGAACATAAAACTTTAAATATATATTATATAATTGTATTTTTCCAATTTACTACAATTAAGGATTTTTTCACAGTGTAAAAAAGTAATATTTTTCTAGCGAGTTTGAATTTTTTAAATTAAAAAGTAAGTTTTATGTACCAATATTGTTTGGCACGAAACATGATTTTGAATATGATTTGACAATTTTAAATATATATACATATATAAATTTTTAAATACTAATAAATGAGATCTGTGAATCATCTTATATTTAAATAAAGATAAAACATTAATCGACTGATTATAATTAATTTATTAGTTGATTCTTATTAAATGGTGATGCTTTTAGGTTGTATCTATGTTAATGTAGTCCAATTACTTTTCGATATTTAAGTAATATTTATAAGTACTTATTTATGGAATTGTAGTCGATCTAATCTCTTGATACATCAGTTTATCACAATAGCTATATTAGCAACTTCTGATTGAAAAATAGCAAAAATAATTATGGTTTCTGGTGATTAATTGTAACTTATAATATACAAGAAAGTTATTTTAAGAACATGTATAACTTTACAAGTTTGATAGGCAATAACACAAAACTTTGATATGAAAAAATTTGGCATCTAAGATAAAATAAATGAATTATTTCAAAGGGAAATAATACAAGTGAACATAAAATGATCAGTTGAAAATAAGGGATGAATCAAACCAGAAGTTGCCCGAAACAGCACACTACTCTCGATGCTTATTTTTTATCTTATATACTTGTTCTTTAGTTTTAAGGGTTGTATAGGTTGATGTGTTTTATCAATTGAATTGTTTAATTTTCGAGTAAATATAGTTTTACTCGGATGTTGTTTATTTCACTATCCTAAATCCGAATTTTTTCAAAAATTATTTACTTGATTATAGCGAATAAACTACAGTATATATTTTGAAGAGTACATTTATATTAATTTAATTTGATTGTCAATTATGTAATAATGATAATAATGGCTATAAGCGATTGAAAGTTTTGAACATTGGCTGTTGGCCTGGAGCAATATTATATGTACCGATACATAAATTAGTATTAATATATGCCGAACTCATATTAAATAAATACTTATCGAAGGTAAGAGTTTTGATTTCAGTTTTTAAACACCTTATTTCTTATCTCCCCCTCTTTTGCAAAAATAATGAAATTTAATAAAATAAAAATATTTAATTTTATTATTAATCTCCAAATAACAAGACATTTTAATCAATAATTTGATAAATACATGTTTCTGGTGCATTAAAGCATAAAATTGCAGAAAATGTTTAATTGTCTTCTTTCTATAAAAAGAAAAAATACATGAAATAACTATACCTACCTACTATTGGAACTAAATTTAATTTTTATCTATATTTCTCTATAAACATTGCAAGTTTAAAAATTGTGATACCTTACTTTTTGACTAATAATAGGAAACGAATAATCAATTTTTATAAATATAATTTTTTTTATAGTTTAATAATATGTTTTTAGTGTTCCTAATTTTGAATGCGTTAAAATATCCAGTTTATATTGTAAAATTTTACTTATATCAAGTCAAAACGTTTTACATTTAGCAAATAGGATTGTATTATTGTTCATTATTTTCCCATTTTTTAATGGCATATGCAAATCTATTTTCTTCGACTACTGCACCAATTCAATTAGGCCTATATGAATAAAATAGAAACTAGCAAAGAAATTGACACAAAAATCAATGTGTTAAAAATGCTAAAAACCATTTTCTCAAACATAAAATAAATTCAATTGAAAAGTCAAGATTGGGGAAGCAGTATTGGAAATTTCATTTTGTGTGTTAAAATTAAACTGATAAAACCGGTTCTAGCCACTTAGCCTTGGCTGAAGATCATTTCTTGGAAATCTACGGCTCCGCGAATATAATATTGTATTCCCCTTTCTACCCCTTCCTTTTCGTATGTAGGGTAAACTTTGCACGTGTTTTCATTCATAAATACTGTTTTTGGTGCCAGCCACTGGGGGCAGCACCTCTCCACAGGCCCCGTTGAACGACTTTCTTCTTATAAAGACAATGACCAGACCTAGGCAGCGGAGACACGTCAACGCATCAGTAAACCACGAGACAAATTCTTAAATTTATTCAACGAATCTGAATCAGATCATCCTCCGATATTGGAATTAACGTCGTCACACCCAAGTTACAGAGTCCATAACAAAAACCTTAACTCGATTTACTATCAGAATGTTCGGGGAATGCGCACTAAAGCACCGCAATTTATGATGTCCGTTGGTAACAGCGATTATGATTGCATCATGCTTACGGAGACGTGGCTCTCCCGGGATCACTTTTCATCAGAGTTTTTCACTGAAAATTACTCAGTGTTTCGCTGCGATCGCGACTATGACCAACTGGACTGCAGCCGAGGCGGTGGCGTCCTTATCGCCATCAAGTCGGAGTGCCACTCGAGAACAGTTTCCGCTTTCAAGAGCCTTGACTATGAGAGCGTTTGGGTAGAAACAAACTTTGGTAGCAGCAAGGAAATTCTTTGCTGTGTTTACTTCCCTCCTGGATCAGCCCTCGACGCTTATAGTCACTTTACAAACAGCTGTGAAAGCGTAGCCAGCAAATATGACAACGCCAATTTTTTCATCTTCGGCGACTTCAACCTGCCTGGCGTGAGATGGCTCGAAGAAGAGGGCTATTTGACTCCAACGGGTATCCGTAATCCCATAGAGGAAGCTGTGATCGACTGTATGTACTTCTTGGAGCTCCAGCAACGCAACAATATTTCGAATGCTCTGGGTAGAATATTGGACTTAGTATTTGTCAGCGATATAAGATACTCGAAAATAACCAAAAGCGAATTTTCACTAGTACAATGTGACGAACACCATCCCTCTCTAGAATTCCACTTTAATAGCCGTTACAGTTTATAGACAATAAGATTAACATCACTTTGCACCAGTTTCCAATGGCTGATTACCGAAAAGTAAATCTCTTCCTGAACAACGCCGACTGGTCATTCCTTGATAGCCAGGAAGATACAGACCTTCTGGTGCGACAATTCTACGACATTCTGCAAGAAGCGATCGACACACACGTTCCAACCAAAATGGTAACGAGTGGCAAATTCCCAAAATGGTAATCTCCTGCTTTAAAAAAGATGATAGCTCATAAGAATAAACTATATCGAAGATACAAGAGCTCTGGAAGCGAGTGTGACTATCAGATATACTCAAGTGTTCGCCGGGAAACCAAGTTTCACATTGAGCTTTGTTATGCCTCGCACATCGCATCCGCAGAACATATGATTCCGGAAAATATAAAACACTTCTGGGGGTTTATAAACTCATTGAAAAAGGATTCTGGCATACCCAAAAGAATGCAAAACGATGGCAATTTCATCGAAAGTCCTCAAGAAATAGCAAATGCCTTCGCTGCTCACTTCCAATCAAGTTATTCCGATCACACCGGGATTACTGTGGATCCTGAAATACACGAGAGTATTGTGCAGGGCAGCACGCTACTCCAGCATCAATTCACCATAGTCGAAGTTACATCGAAGCTCAAGGAGCTTGACTGCAGTAAAAACGCCGGCCCAGATGGAATTCCACCTCTCTTTTTAAATCGTTGTTCGCAGTCGCTTGCTGCACCAATCTGCACCATCTTCCAAAAACATTCAACAAAGGAGTTTTCCCAACTTTCTGGAAGCATTCCACCCTTTTTCCCATTTACAAGTCCGGCGATAGGACCGAAATCGGTAATTACAGAGGTGTATCAATGCTATCCATGTTGCCGAAGATTTTGGAATCAATTCTGACAGATGAGATCTTCCGTACCTACAAAAACTATATAACCGAAAATCAGCACTGTTTTTTCCAGGGGCGTTCAGCAAATTCCAACCTAGCGGTGTATCAAAATTTCCTAGTTACCAGTCTGGAGATGGGAAAGCAAGTCGATGTTATATACAGGGACATATCTAAGGCGTTCGATAGTGTTTGCCATGAGCTGCTTCTCATAACGCTCTCAAAGATTGGAATTGGCTCTCACTACTTGAACTGGGTTGCAAGCTACCTGTCGGATCGTCGGCATCGTGTACTCATGGGCGGGGCTACATCTAAGGAGATCCAGGTGTTGTCGGGTGTGCCTCAGGGGTCCCACATTGGTCCAGTTCTGTTTTATGGTGCAAGAAAAACTGCCTAAAACTAAATGTCAAGAAATGTAAAAAAATGAGCTTTTACAAGGGGATGAATCAAATTGACCACAATTACACCATCGATAGTGAGACTCTGGAATTGGTAACTGTCTTTAATGATCTAGGGGTGTTGTTTGACAAAGATCTGTCATTCACTTTACATGTGGATCAAATAGTTTCGAGAGGCTTGCGGCTGCTTGGATTTATGAAGAGGAACACTGCACTGATGACGGACACCAGGGTAATTACGACACTTTACAACTCTCTAGTGCGCAGGATACTTGAATACTGCAGCACCATTTGGTCCCCGCAGTACCAGTGTCACATATCTAGGCTCGAAAGGGTACAGAATAAATTTGTTAAATATTTATTGTATAAACATCGTTTCCCCTATCGCGATTTGTCCTATGACATTAGACTCCTGCTCTGCGGTCTTAAATCGCTGCAAGCTAGACGAGAGAACCAGCTTCTGTTTTTTCTTCATAAACTGATCAACGGGAAGATTGATTGTGCCAATTTACTGAGACTCCTATACCTCAAGATACCAGCGAGAACTTTAAGACACCAACAATAAGTTTGTGGTCGAAAGTACCTAATGGCGGACCAATTGTAATTGTGTTCTGGTCAGGATTGGTGGTTAAC
>JAEQML010055082.1:0-36745 GCA_016904865.1 Pissodes strobi | reverse complement strand
AAGGCAGTAAGTAACAACTTTACAAAAACGTCTCTCCCACCTTTGACCGATGAACGTGGCATCACGGCGACTACAGCCAAGGAAAAAGCAAACATGCTCGCCAAAATGTTTTCATCGCACTCTACCTTAGACGTGCCCCAAGGCAAGACTCTCCCCACTATACCGAACATCAACACCACCATGGCAGAAGTTAAGTTTTCTCATCGTGATATTCGCAAAATCCTTAAAGAACTAGATACGTAAAAGGCATCAGGACCGGACGGAATACCAGCCATCGTGCTAAAGAACTGCGCCAACGAACTAACACCTGTTTTTTCCAGGCTTTTTTCTCTTTCTTACAGAAAAGGGATTTATCCATCCTCTTGGAAAGTCGCTCGAGTGCAACCTGTTCCAAAAAAAGGCAAGAAAACCACGCCCTCAAATTATCGCCCAATTGCCTTGCTTCCAATAATCTCCAAAGTCATGGAACGTGTAGTCAACCAGCAACTACTCAACTACCTCGAGAGCAACAGAATAATCAGCGATAATCAATACGGCTTTCGCAAAGAGAGATCGACAGGAGATATATTGGCCTATGTCACTGATATATGGAGTAGGGCAATTGAAAACTACGGAGAGTCTCGAGCGATTGCGTTGGATATTTCAAAGGCATTCGACAGAGTTTGGCATGACGGACTGCTCAACAAACTGCCGTCCTTGGGACTGCCCGCCTCTCTCTGCAGCTGGCTGGCCAGTTTCCTTAAGAACCGATCCCTATACGTTGCAGTCGATGGACACATCTCGGACACATTCACCATCAACGCGGGCGTGCCTCAGGGCGCAATACTTTCACCAACTCTGTTCCTCATCTATATTAATGACCTGCTGATCGAAACGAATAATCCTATTTACAGTTTTGCAGATGACAGTACCCTTGTCTCCGACTTTAGATCAGAAAAACCCTTACCAGCGACTGAGACTCATCACCGCAGACAGGAGCAAATTGCAGCAATTAATGAAGACCTGGAGAAAGTTCACACTTGGGGCGACCGAAATTTGGTCCAGTTCAATGCAGCGAAGACCCAAGCAGCAAAGTTTACTAAGAGGGCCAATACAGCGGGCCCTGACATCATTATGGCAGGATCGACCATTCTTTCATCCTTGTCAATCGGGCTGCTGGGTGTCTCGGTCAATAGCAATATGTCATGGCATGACCATGTTGCTAACATCGCAAAATCAGCCTCCCAGCAGCTTGGTGCGCTATTTCGCAACAAAAAACTCTATACACTGCAGCAGTTGCTCTTGCTGTACAGAGCGCAAATAAGACCGTGCTTAGAATATTGCTCACATATCTGGGGTGCCGCACCAAAGCATACCCTAAAGCTGCTGGATTCCATTCAGAAGAGGGCTGTGCGTCTCGTCGGCGATCCGGAGTTGACTCGGAATCTGGATAGTCTGGAACATCGCAGACATGTGGCCGAGATGTCTCTGTTTTACAGATACTTTCACGGCAGATGTTCCCAGGATTTGGCCCACCTCATCCCGCCCCTGGCAACTCCTGTCAGACAGTCCCGACAGACGGCAGGAGCGCACCAGTTCGTCATACAACTGGAAACACCTAGAACATCGCTTTATCAGAAGTTCTTTGTCTGGCGCACTGCATCACTGTGGAACTCACTTCCAGGACATCTGTTCCCCACTAATTACAACCTACAAATATTCAAGAACCGTGTCAATCAACATCTTCGCACACACACCGCTCGTCGAGCGCCATAGGATCTACCTTTAGTGTGTGTGCCACTGCCATAAAAAAAAAAAAAGTTAAGTCAGAGCTATTATAATTTAATAAAATAGCCTAAATTTCTTTTCCAATAACGCCTGAAATAAGTTAAATTTGAAAGACCCCGCTAAAACGAAGGATCCCCTTAAGCACCAAAAATAGCAAAAAAAGGAATACCATAGTTCCCTTATCTCAATAAAACAAATTAGACACTAGATAGCATCCATTCAAGGTATGTAAAATATTTTTCATAATACCTCTCTGAAAACTATCATTTTCTACGTCTCTGTAGAGCAAAGAAAGTAAGCCTTTTCGGTCCGGGCACGGGAAATTTTTCCCGGTCCCTAATTAGGGAGCGGGAAAAGTTTTCCCTTTCCCTGATTTCAAGTGCTAAATTTGCAGTTATTTAGTCACAGAATAATTATAAACTATAATAAATTGGGCTAAAATTATACAGGGATACAGTCTACAAGATTAATCTAGTACATTTTAGCGTCAATAGTCTAATTTTAAGTAAAATTATTTTATTTATTGTGACCTTATTTGTCACAAATACTTCAAAATTAGCTGCCTATTCAATTACAACAAAGCATACAAACACATTTCCGTAGCAACGCTTGATGAATATTAGAAAAATACCTGTCTTACTTGTCTTGCAAGTTTGACGTTTGCTTTCATTTGAATACAAAATGTATTATGACATGAGTTTGGATACGTAAAATTATAATAATCTTATGTTTATGTCTTCATTTCAGAGAGTTATTATGAAAAATATCGTTCATTACACGTCCAGAAACAGCTTTTCCTGTGCTTGCAAGACTTCCGGTGTTCGGATACGCCTCACACCAGAAACTGTCGTGCACGCACCGGACAAGCCTTGTTTCTGGACTGGTAATGAAATTTTGATTTTAAAATGTGAGATTGTTTTTAATTTGTTTGCTCATCCGTCACTTGATAAATCTTTTAAATATTAATCCGTTTTAATCTATTTAAAGTATTTTTAAAAAATATGAGTTAAATCATATTAATAGCATGCTTTTGTCATGGATTGAAAATGCATTAGCTTGATGAGAAGTTAAAATAAAATAGTAAGGTCTGGAAAAAGCTCTCAATTAAACAAATGAAATTTATTTCATAAATAACCTGTGCCCAAGAATTTACCAAACTTTATACATATATCGTTCAGAAACTTCAAAAACTTACATATATACAATTGTGCGCTAATGGCATTTGTCAGGTTCACCTTTATCATTAAAGTATGTGCAGATATTTTACTCCTGGAATCCGACATTTAACGGAGGATTTCCAAAAAAAAAATTCTTTGAGCTGAATTTCCATTTGCCCAAAATTTGTGCCGGATTTCTCTTCTGGAGAGGTCAATATCTATTGCATATTATGTAATGTCAGGCAAAAAATCCATAGAAGTTGTAGCTGTTCACTATAATCTGTAGGTGAGCCTAATATAAACTTTCACAGTTTTCACTATATTATTATTTATTACATCAACATCTATTTAGAGCATCTGATAGTGATTACCCAACAAGGAATGATTTGATTATTTACAACTTTGCAACCCAGGTATGCAGTTTTCTTAAATATTTATATGTTTCTCACTTAAAACTACTGCAAATTATTAATAAGAGATGATTCGCCTAATATTCATTATTCAACCGCAACAAACTGAATGTCTGGGATGCATAAATTGTCACAATAGGTCAATCAATAGGTACAAGTGAACCTATTCCCCTATGGTTCTTACCAACTAGAACTAATTTAAAATAACAGTAACTATCATACACTAACTAAAGCTAACATAAACCAATCAAAGCTTACCTTTACTCTCCACAACAAACTGCTAATAAAAAAAAAAAATAGAACACAGTTTACTTCAGTTTTTCACCATTAAAGAGAGGATACATAATTTTGTAAGCATACGCGTCAGACGTTTTTACTCCAGAATATTATTTTGACGCCAACGGATAGCCAAATTTAATTTAAAAAACTGTAAAATATTTATTTGCTGTTAATTCTTTAGAAAATTTCATTCAGCTCTTCACTATCACAAACTGATTATTGCTCTATTTTTCTTTCATTAAATATTTGCGACGGATGATCGATCTTTCGTCAACATGCAAATTAATTAAAAAGAGCTGCAAACTTGGATGAGGAGCTATACCTAAACCAATACCTCGAATTGTTTATTTAACTTGTTCTGCATATTTTTATGTTGAATTGTTAATGGCTATATCTAGCGCACTCCGATATGATGAAATAATGTCGCTTAAAGTATATTATATAACATACAAAATAAAAGGTCCTACTTAATTTAATAGGATATGAGGACTAAATATCAAGTAGTGCTAACATTATTACAGACGGAATTTTTGTAAATGCTATAGATCCAAGAAAATCTAAACAATTAAATAAAAGAAGTTATATGATGAACACATTTCGTCAACAAGCCCGAAACAGTGACTCGTAGACCTTCTTTGAAATTATATATTTGCATTCTAAAACTTGTTTATTTAAATTTTCCTTGATAAGGTGAATTTATTATTGTCACCGCAAATTGACACCATCTCTGATCGGTATTTAGTTTGGGTGCTCTAGATGTGCATATATAGCTCTGAGATGACGGCGAAGAGATAGACTCGAAAGGTATACAAAATAATTTGCCTATTCAGTATCAATGTAAATCACCACGTCAATAGTGGCACGCATATTCCTACGTCAATGGAGATTTAATTCTTGAAAAACGTAATTTTAGCGTTAAAACTCAAATTATCCAGGGGGCTTCCCGTAAATATATTTGCACTGGGGGATATGCCCTTCCAGAGGGGCTCTGCAAAAAACACAGTTACACTGAAAGGTATTAGAAGGAATTAATATATTTAGGTTAGGACTGACAAGGGACTTTCCCGTAAATTTGTTGCAGTATGTGAACGGAAGTAAAGATAGTGGATTTGGATCCAGAAAGGCTTTCCCAGAAAAATATAATAAAACAGTATTACATGTACAATATGTATTAATCCAGAACATAAATATCAGTTAAAGAATGCTCTAGTACCATTTTTAGTGAAACTAAGATTGTTTTCTCAAAATTGATATTTTTTATTCAAATATTTAATTTGCCGCAATATAGCGGAACTTATTTCACAGCAAGCTCCGAAAACAGCTGAAAACAACTAGAATACAGATCAATTTATATTAGTAAAGTATAATTATAAAAACTGACACATATTATATCCCAAAATCGCTAATAGCGATCAGAATGAAATTTTCCCCGTGGAACAGCAATAAAAAAAAATGATTTACTTCCACAGATCCTCCATTAAGATAAAATACGGCATCATTCTCTATTACATTAATATAGTTTTCTTGTTGTATCATCGTGTCTTTTATGCCATTAATAACGGAGATAAAAGCTATGTCTACTTATTTCAACGTTAAAGGATGTAGATAACAATTAATAAAGTGTATGTCAAAGCCAGCATATAATCTAAGACGTCTTTTATTTTTATAGAGATAAATAAACTTCCAATATAGCTTGTAACATATGTTCGAATCAAATAGGTTATTGACATTAGAACTTATTCGTAAAATTGAAATGAAGATAACGCAGAACTATGAAGAATTTTTATTTTGCGGATATGCAGAATTAGTTTTCAGGTTGCGTACCTCAGATAAGTAGTTGGAGAATATAGAAGAACACTAGAGAGGTAAGAATTAAGTAAATAAACTTGTTTTTGTTCTAGTTCTAGTTCTTGGCATTGCTGCACGATAATACCCCAGTTCATTAGGAGAAAGATCCAGTACGATGAGCCGGAGCTCCTGGGTCTCTCTCAAAATGTATTATGTCCAGTACACGTTTCATTAAACGTACTTTAAACATGTAAAACAACCCTGCTTAATAATTATTTCAAGGTCTTTCAGCAGATCCCAATATGGTCGTATATATTAGTGTGACAAATACAACAATTGCACTTAGGTCGGGTGGAAAGGATTGGTATTAATCAGTACATCTGGAACTAGCCAATACGGGATGAAAATTAAATATTATAGTGAATCATTCTTAAAGCTTGATATGATCATTTTTGGGTAAATACCCCAACAAGCGTATTAACTTGTCGTTTTTCACCGTATAGTTTGGTGATAACACCCTGTATGCTCGTAGTATGATTGAGCCATAGTTAAATCCCGAATAGATTTATTTCACCTCAGATAAAGAGCAAATTGTTCATTTAAAGTATTGTATTTCAGTTACTCCATAGTCTAAACTTGGTTTGTTGATATAATGGATTTCACTATATGAAACAATCGCTGGAAAGCAAATTTCCACTCTGGGACAGCTAGAATAAACAGAAAAAGAATACACGCGCACAATAACACTTTATAATTATGATAAAACTATATATGGTTTAATTTTCTTCTTACTTTATCCTTAGTCCCATGAGGTATCGACAATTAAATACCTTCAAATGAATACCTCAAGAATGTTTCGAGAAGCTAATCCGAGGAAATATTCTCTAAATGGGTTGATCTATTCTTTATATTTTGTTACTCATCAGATTGTCAAAAATACCATTCTAAAAGGGTCAAATTAATAAAGTGAATTGTCGATTTGATCTCATAATTCATGCGCTACTACGAAAATAATGTTTAAATTATAATGTTGAAAAACTGAAATGTCTAATAGCACTAAAATTTAATAAGAATTCTTTTACAGTTCATTGACTAGCAGATATTTATCGTTTATTCGGTAATATATTCCATAAGCGCCAGCGTTATGGGAAACAATAAAAGAGCGCCCGACTGATACTAATATCCGATAAAGGCCATACCGAAGACCCAAGATAGAAAACGTCGATATATTTCTTATCTCTCTCTGCTATTTCAGTGATATTAAACAATATGCAAAAGCAATAGAAATATTTACTTATTGATTCACGTAAATGAGAAAATTAAATACTTCTATAAATAGTACTTTTTCATATGCATATATCCTTATGATCATGATCAATAGAAAGTCTTTAATGCCTTAGAAATATAAGTGACCACAAGTTCAAGTTCTTTACAAGTTTTAGTTTTATTATTTGGACACTGGTCACCGAAACTGTATGGTTTAATGGATTATTTACTGCTTCAGAACATATTTATTAACCATTGGAAAACATAAAATGTTCACTCTTAAGGAAGGGATTTTTAAATATTTTGAATCAGAATAGAAAATGTTTCTTGTTATAAGACTTTCAAGCACTATATAATATAAATTATTTCAGACTGACGCGGGAAAAGAGCTGTACAAAATTTGATGACAATCGTCCAGTCCAAATAAAACTATACTTCTTAATAATCTAATTAATATTTTAATGTAATTTCAGAGCCACATAGTATGAATGATTTGATGGTATATAAGCAATAAACGTAGATCTAACATTTAATCACTGGTGATGCAATATCCCAAATATATCAACACAGTGATCTCAAAAGCATATAATTATTTATTTATGTTATTAATTTGATAACTTCCACAAAATTGTGGAATAGATAACGTATTTAAAATTTGACGTATGCAATATATTGGCAGAAAATGTATTTTATGGCTGAAGTAATTATACAGGATTGTAGTTTAGTATAACAACGGAGACCTATAATATTCAAAATGGCTTTAAAAAATAACAATATTCGCACCGAGGACTTACTCGTGATACCTGATAAATTGGTTGTGTATACAACATTGCCAAGTTTATGGTTTTTGTGATGTTATTATTTAGTATTTGGCGCTTACAATACTTTTGTAAGTATCATACAGGGTAGTCTTTTACTATAAAAATAGGGGTTACTCGTGATACCTAATTCATTGGTTATGTTTATAATATTGCCAAGTTCATGGTTTCTGACATAAATTATTCACTTTTTTTTATACATTTCCCTATCTACTTACTTACTTATCCTATGCTGATATGCTGTGAAAAACCACTAGCTTTTATTTTCTTTCTGGATCCGTACCATGATTCTGATAATTCTCGAGATCGAAATTATTCGCCAAGTGGTCGCGAAACTGATAACAGTACAAAAAATCCAGGTTATATAGAATTTTCACCTCCTCAAAGTGAAAATGAAATGGAGAATTTTGTACCCAGTCCTATTTCCAGAAATTCCATTCAAGAAAATGGTTCTGATGATGGTCCACCTTCGATTCACCAAAATAATTTCGAATACATTCCCAGAAGCTGTGTCTACGAAGCAATAATATCTTTACTTGGAAACGGCGAACCCTATGACTTCTTTAACCTTTTGATAAATGATGAGATTTTTGAAATGATTGTTGAACAAACAAATTTATTTGCTACTCAGCGCTTGATGGCAAGGGGCAGATTATAGCAAATCGTCTAGATTTCATACATGGACTCCAACCACAGCAACCGAATTAAAAAAAAAATTGGTATTATTGTTTACATAGGTTTGGTGAAAGTACCCACTTTGGAAAGATACTGGAGCACTAATCTCAAATAAAAAAACCAGATTTGCGGAAAGCTCATGCCAAGCAACCGCTTCGAGCTATTATTGACTATGCTTAACTTTTCTGATAATGAGTTCAATGAAACAAATAACCGACTTTATAAAGTGCAGCCTTTAGTCGACAAGTTTGTATGCAACAGTCAAATACACCCGCTAGAGTTTTCTGCATAGATGAAAGTTTGATACCCTTCCGAGGCAGATTAATTTTTAAACAGTATATTCCTAATAAGTCACATAAATACGGCGTGAAAATTTTTAAGTTATGCGCAGCACGTGGTTACACGTGGAACATGAAAAAATATTCTGGAAAAGAAGGTGACCAAAATAATTCAGTCCCTACCAAGGTTGCCCTAGAACTCAGTGAAAAACTTTTGGATGCTGGTCGTGTTGCTGTGACCGATAATTATTACACAAGTATAGATCTAGCAAACAAACTACTGCAGAGGAAAACTCATCTTGTGGGAACTTTAAGGGCAAACAGAAGGGGCAACCCAAAAGAAGCTGTTGGTACCAAGCTGAAGAATGGAGAAATAAAAGTGAAGCAAGTAGAGAATGGAATTTCTATCCTAAAATGGAAAGATACAAGATATGTGGTTATGCTTTCAACTTACCATTTTAATGAAACTGTGACAAAGCAGACAAGAGGCCAAGAAGTATTAAAGCCCCTAATGGCAGTTGATTATAACAAAGGCAAGTCTTCAGTTGATCTTTCAGATCAATTTGCCAGCTATGGATCTTGCGTGCGAAAAACTGTTAAATGGTACCACAAAATTGCCATTGATATTATAGTGGGCACTGCGATCGTAAATTCTCATTTGCTGCATGAGGAAATCACTGGAAATAAAATAAGTTTGTTAGATTTTCGTCAAGCGATAATTATTGACAAGCTCTTAGATAAACCATTGACGAATCCCGATATTCAGAAAAAAAAAACATGAATTTGACAAACAGCCAGGAGGCTCAAGAGTCGGAAGAAAGTATTGTAGGGGTTGCTATAAAAAGAAGTTAAGAAATGAAATACCGAAAACTAAAGCGAAAAAAGTTACTACTTTTTGTAAAACTTGTCCAGACCAACCTCGATATTGTCTAGATTGCTTCAATAAGGACCATAATAAATAAGATGTTTTTGCCATTCTGCTTTTATACTAACGAATGTTAAAATGTGTGTATAAAACAATAATTTTTCATAGTTATTCATAATAGATAACAAGATAAATTATTAGACATAAATAAGATTTATTTTCGATATTATGTTATTTTGTTCTATGATACGTTAAATGCTCAAATTATATTATGTGTAGTTGTTCATAATATCATATTGAATAAGTTTTTTTGGCATTATATTTAGTACTAAAGAATGTTAAAATGTTAGTTTCAATAAAACAATACACTTTTAGTAGTTAAAAGAAGTTTTCATTTTCATTGAAACAAATGTGTCCACTCTGGCGCCTAGAGTATAGCTACCTTAAAAACCTTTTTACGCGCCACAGCGGACACAATAGCGGACAAAGTTCTTAAAATGTGAACAAAACTGTTTTAAAAAAACAACGATCAGTAACCCATTCTAGAGGCCCAAAAAATACTTAATTATAAGGCGTTTAGAAAATTAAGAATTTTCGAGGAAATATAAAGCTCCCAACCTGGCGGACACGGGTGTCCGCCCTGGCAAGATGAACTGATGACGCAGCGGACAGCGGTGTCCGCCCTAGTGATGAATGTGTTAAAAATTATCTCAGAATAATGTGTCATTAAATTCTCAGTTTTTCGAGGTGGTATACCAAAAATGGCTGGGTTAGTATCAAAGTTGTTTAGAAATCATTCAGGAATCATTATATCGAACAATGAATAGGTTTCCTGTTGCACTATGCGCACATATCAGAAGTGAAACTTCTTAAACTTAAACGCCCTAGCCTCGGATTTGGTCAAAGAGTCGTTTTTTTTAATCTATCACTCAATTAACAAAAAGGGAAGACCTAAATGATAAAAAACTATTCTTCATAAAAGTTTCGCTTATGTCTTGACAATTTAATAGAGCAAATCCCATATTTTTATCTTGTAAAATAACAATGATATCACAATAAACGCCCGTGACCCTTTTTCGTTACCACGTTTTTCGTCAGAAATCGCCGTGACGTGACCTTCAAATTTTACTCCCGGCGCGCGTTAAGAAGTTTAATTTCAAAAATATTTTAAGTTCAATTGCTGACAAAATGTAAACTTGGCAAAACTACCAATCTCCCTAGCAGCTCCGTCATTTGCACTTGCATAGAGCCGTTACATAATTCAAACTTCTATTGTTATTAATAGTAAAGTGTCATGAACACATAGTGACCACTTTTAAATAGCTAAACATTAAGTTACCCTATAGCCAAATGAAAGATCGTTGATTTAATGAGCTAAACAACATCGAAACAAATGTTATCGATTTAGAAATAATTCTTTAGAGCTTTATTCTAATATTATTTTTAGTTTTGTAGGATATATCAAAAACCCACAGTGACGAAAATGTATATGTTTAAAACTTATATATTGCTAAAATTTAGAATTTTACGGCAAATTTTTAAAAAATTTATTTAGCACACCTAACTTCATTATTCGCACTTTTCCCACTTTAAAGGGCTGCAGAATCTTTATTTTCTCACAAGATGGGTAACTTAAGTCAGACTATTCAATCTTCTGTATTAGAATCCAATTTGGAATAAGACGAGCACATGCAATTTGAGATTTCTCCACAACATTTAAAAATCCATTAATATAAAGAGTCGCTTGGATACAACCTATATTATAAAATAAATTAGAAGGTCGTCTCAAAGACCCTTAATCACTTTTACCTTAAATATATTTTAATAGCGTATATTCACTACGTGCAGCTGCTGCTGTGTTGAACGATCGTGCGCAACATTGGCAAAGGCTTAAACTTTAATGACCACATCTTATATTTACGTAATATGATTGTTGAGATATGGGAGCTCGCAAATTTTGTATTATTGTTGTAAAACTACATGAAAAACGGCGTGTGCTTAAGAAGACACGACAGAAGTCAAAACTTCATCAATGTGAGATTAATATTATGAAATACAAATATATATGTATTGTTTATGTTTTGACATTACTTGTTGCTTACTCAAAATCTCCCGTAAAATTTGTAGAAACTACTGCTTACCGCTCCAAAAATGTCCATATTCTCCGATCCTGGTCCATTTTGCCATCTTCAAATCGCTTTTACATGTGATTCCAGACAAATGAATCTGCCTACTTACCACAAAAACTAGACGATTCAATATGCAAAATGTTAATTTTTGCCTTCAAAATCTGTCACAAAATCTACCAGAAACTGCTTCTTATTACACAAAAATTACTAAACTTTCCGACTCTAACCCATTTTTACAGCTTCAGACCGTTTTCAATTAGATTTCAAGCAATTAAGTGTGGGTATAAATCTACATATTTTAGCCTAAATAAATACGAAAATTATCACCTATTTAAGTCTGAGGTCTAATCATTCCTTTTTTCATCGTCGCATCTTCATTGCTGAAGAATCTGTTTCCAGAAGATTAATTTTCAATGGTTGGCCTGCCAAATTTTTTATTTGAGAACATATCTGCGACTGGACGATATACTTCATCAATAAATCGGCAGGCTTCTTCTTCTTGCCGTCCATGGTTAATATTTCTTCGTCGTTACCCAGGACATAGGATTTAGATTAATATTTATGGCAAGCGTGAGAGATATCATACAAGTAGGACTTTTGAGGCCATTGCAGATTCACCTTATTTGGTTAATTTAATACCGCTAATCTAGAATTCCTGGTGTGCAATGATTTTCTATCAACACTTTAAATTTCAGATCTCGCAATTTTGCTAACGTTGGACGATTCAAGAGACCATCACTGGACCATATTACACCGCGCATCCATCTATGCGATGTCTATGAGCAGCACTAACGGTTCGCCACTCATAACCGTACAAAAATATGGAGACAGATTCATCATATGTCTTCTTATTTTCGTGTGGAATTTTGTCTAGTGGGTTGTTAAAGGCCCTAAGTAGATTAACTGGTGAATCATTCAATATTTGAAAATAGATTGTATGAATGTGCTATATTGCTCCTATTATCCAATATTATTTCTAGACTCAGGTTATTGCTATCATAAGCGTCCAATTCAAATACTATGACCATTTGCTCTTTAGTCTAGTCGCTAAAAAACGGTGTCAGTACAATGAGACGGCTCCCTAAAGCACATATCTCATCATGTGTTTGCCGTAAGCATTGAACTATTTAAATGACAATAAACAGCACTGATGAGGGCACAGCTCTTTTAAGCTTTAAAGAGGTCCATCGTTTTATTTTACCTAGGATGACAAATGCAGCGCTGCTTTCATAAAAATGACTAATAAGGCCTAGTAAATGATCTTACATGGTTAAAAGCTTTATGTAGGTCTATTATGCTCTGATGACTTTTCTATTAGGAGAGAGATGTTAAAGATTTGGTCCCAGTCCCTCAATTCTTTACGAAGTTAGCTTATTTAGGAGAGATCTGAGGTATCAAGTATATAGATCAATGCGATATTATTTACATCGTTATGTAATTTTGGCATTTTCATTTAGATCTCTTTATACATGGGGATGAAAATAGACTTCGTTCAATAATTAGGACCATGTTTTTATGTCTTTAATGCAAATATTGAAAGGTATCTTAATTTTCTTATCTCACAACAACTTTAACATCTAACATAAGAGTTGTAGTGGGGTTCTTGTTGTGTAACGAATTAGTGCGCCACACGTTGGTTGTGCCAGTTTGTAACAAATTGATCAGTTTTGCGCCACTTATAGCGAAAGTTAATTTATTTACTTTAATTAAGCATGAGATTCGTTTTCTCTGAGGGTGTGAGTTGTCTCTTTTATTAATTATATTTGGGTGCCAGAGTTCCTAGAGACAATACAAACTAAGTATAAACACTTAAAGATTAATAACTAAAAAGATAAGAATATCAAAAAATTGACCTTATAATTCGTGTCTCAGAGATCTCGATCTTGGGGTAAAATAAACAAGATAATTTAAAACAATAATATATTAATTTTATAATTAATTTACAAATATGAGTGATGACATTTGAAAAATTGAAATCTATATAATCAGATGTAAATATAACTTATGAAATTGTTTCAAATACGGTTTTTTGAATAAATTGACTAGCAATGAGAATGAAAATTAAAAGATTAAGAAAAAATTAATTATAACAGATAGTTGGTCTTTACAAACGATCTTTCTTCTGACTGACTGATACTTAACTTCGCTCAGTTATCTGTAACCAAGCGATTGGTTGGGACCTCCACTGGAACCGCTTCTGCCTGTACCTAAGTTCACTAGATTTAGGTTTATCCAGAACTTACAGGTAATCCTAGTGACGACTCCTATCATTTTGCACGGCACAGCTGTAGTTGACGTCTCCACTCAGTCGTAACATTAAAAAATAGACAAGTCTTAGACCAACGTATACTGCTAATTAACTAATTATTTAGGAAAATATCCTGCGGACCTCCGTTAGACTATCACATAGGGGGTAGTAATCAACAATTTGAAAATTTACTGGTTACAGCAGGTATAATCAGAACTTAAATTACAATTTTAGGTTGAGCAAAAATTATAAATAACTACTGTTAAGCAACACTATAAATAATTACTAATACTCAAGATATTTTTTTTCTTTACTTTAAGATATGAAATTCAAAAGAAATTATGACTGAAATTTTAAATTCAAAAGAAAATTTTTAAACTTTGTTCCAAACAGTGGTTCTCGGCAAATTTAAATAAAAGATAGCTTGATTTTAATGATAAATAAAAAAATAGAGGTACAACCTCTCTATAAACGAGTCTTATAACTCAAAATAAGTAATCTATATTACTCTTCTATAAGGCCCTTGGCACATAAATGATAATTGAGGGTAATACCACCTCAATTAATTAGAGACAAAGATAAGGTAATCACTACCTTGCATTGAGATAGGAATTTAGATAAAAGATAAAAAAAACAGGTAAATTTACACATGTGAGCTTAACCTCTCATAAATGCAAATTAATGTCGGTACATCAGTGTTGAAACGTGACGGGCCAAGTGCAAATAATTATATGCTTGATGTTACAAATATACTGAAATTTTAATGAAGTAAGCCTGAAAAGAAAAAATATTAAGACTAACAATACGATGAGGGAAAATCAGAGAAATTCTACTAAAAATTCCATTTACTGCCTTTGCAGGAATATATAAAATCCACACTGAGAATTCCCAAATAATAGGGTTCAATTTAAATGAAAATACGTAAAACAATGTGTGTGACCGCTAAACGATGAAATAATTTAGTCCTCTGTAAATTTGGACCAAACGATTATCAAATTACATGAGTTGGACTAATGAGATACGCAGTTATCCACCAACAAATCTGTATTTTAACCCGATAGTCACTACAAAAAATTAAGATTATTGAAGTTGTAAGTTAATCGAAAGTGTAATATAAAAATGCTAAATTCTTGCTTTAGCAGAATATTATTAAGCGAATTAGAAACAATTATTAATTATGTATTTAAAAAATTTAAAAATTAGTGAAATATATGCAAGATGAATAAAATATTTCAAGATCAAAAACTAGCACTTACCCAGTCAAACGTTGCCACAAAGATAAACGGCCTTGCACCGCATGTATTGACAAGTAGAACCGGACTGCAACGCAGAAATTGTTGCTGACTCTATGAGGCGACGCGATGCCGATTTGAGAATAGCCTTCGAGATCTTCATTTGAACGATAATTCCCAGATTACAGAATCCGACAGATGCTATAAAGTACTGCCACTTTTTGATCTTCTCCATGACTCGTTTAAAATAGTTTAAGCAAGGGACTCAGTTTCTATGGATGAAAGCATAGGTCTCTACTATGGAAAGCACCCCCCTAAACAGTTTAAAAGGGGCAAACTCATTAGGTTTGGCTTCAAACCAAGAGTAATGGCTAAACTCATTAGTTACGGGTTCCATGTTGAACCTGATACTGGATTAGGATAGGGTGGGGATGTAATCATCGGATTGGCAGAATATGCAAACTTACAACCAGGAACCAAAATATATTTCGACAATTTATTTACATCGATGGTTTTGTTGGATGAATTGAGCAGAGGGGGGTTGGACGGTACTGGAATCATCGGGAGAGAAAAAAGTGAGAAAAATTATGAATTTACTTGGAACACCTTTAAAAAATGAAAAAGGGTAAATCGGTTACGTTAATGACAGCATGATTGCCACAAGACGGAATTATAATATTGTGGTAACTGTGCTGATAAACTGTGACAAAGAGGAGCTCATGAAAAATGTACTGAGGTATAAAAGTTCTGAAAGAAGACAAATCAGTGTAAAAATGCCAAATTCTATTGCCCAGTACAACGCAACTATTGGTCGGGTCGACATCAACGATCGGTTTACCTCGCAATACAGAACAAAAATACGCATAAAAAATGGTGGTGCCCGTTATTTGCGTGGGGCGTTGATTAATGTTCTGTACAAGGGTGACTGTTGTACAAGCATTTATGACACAAAATACCCTATTTACAATACGGTAGGCAAGTTGTTTTACAAATTCTAAATGAGTGCGGCATTCCGCGCTTCAAACCATGTCCATCCTTATCATACTTGCGTTCAGCTGCTCTTGAAGATACAAGAAAATATAATAAAGGGCACGTTATTGAAAGGGATGATTCAAAATACAGACGCTGTAAGATATGTAGCAAACGGACCACGTATTTGTGTACATTTGTAAATTACCGTATTTTTAAATAGTATAATGAGTTGAATTGAAACGTGTAGTAGCTTTTTAAAACGCATGTAGTCAAGTGTCCAGTGGCAACTAGAGTTGCCAGCCAAATTCGCCATTTTGAAAACGCCGAAAATTTTTTTAGTAATACAAGCTTTATTTAAATGATTTTCACAAAGGAAATTAATTTTCAGAAACTTTTTAGTTCTGAGCACTAATGGATTAATAACGTACTAGTCTTTTAAGGAGTCCTTGAACTTTTGTGTAAGTTCGCATACATTTTGTGCAGATCAGGGGCTTCGTTGAAATTTCCTCTTTCGCTACAAATATATACTTTGTTCTTGTCCACATCGTTTTTAGGTCTTCTTTTGTATAGGAAACGGTCTCTGTTTTTAGTCCTCTCTTTTTTTACTCTTGTTCTTTAATTTTATTTTGACAATTATTGTGGATCAATTTGATTGGTCTAGTGGGGGTTATTAGTTCTGCATTGGAGTAACTTTGAGGTTTATTTAATAAGATTTTTTAATCATGCCCATTTGTCATCTGGATCTTTTATCTTTATAATGTCGCTAATGCGCTTTGTTTAATATTGAAAGAGTCTATTAGTGGTATCTGTGATTACAATCGCCTTTTGTGGCTGGCAGATATTCTTCAGGCATCACCTGAATGCATCTCGAAAAGTTTGTTATAACATCCGCATTTAGCGCAGGGTAAGTTTCGCTATTCCGAATAAAAGGGTTTCAACGCGACTGTCAATTTTATTTCTATACTTGTACTTCGATGTGTAAAGTCGGTTGAGATGATGCTTTAAAATGTTTTCTTGACAAAATTTAACAACCGTTTCTGATGCCCAAGGGTCTCGTTTTTGGGAAGTAATTTTAAAAATGTTTAGTTAATGGCATAAAATGATTAGGTACATGGCTCCCTATGTTGTTTTTGAAGTTAGAGCACACATCTGTAAGACATTAATTTTAAAAGAGCATGCATTAATTTTCGGTTAGATACAGGGTGCTACAAATTCGAGTGCATGCATGGGGATCTCGGGAACCGTAAGAGATACGAAGTCGGTTAAATTAAGGCAAAGTTGTGTAATTTGATGCCCAACAAGATGCAGGTTTGAAATTTGAAAAATTTCGAATAGTTCCGGACATATTCGTAAAAAAACCCAAAACAGCAATTTTATTTTAATTTTTACCTGACTTTATTTGAAGAGATAATATAAAATAAATTTAACATTAATAGTGCCACTTTTTCCCCTTTATAAAATGGCTGTATCATTTTTTAAATCTGACGTTTCGTGTCCGGGCCCCCATCATCAACTTATTTTTTTAAATAAGGACCTGGTTTTTTTATTTCATTTTTTAGAAGCCTTTGGTCTCCCAAAACCAATGATGTAGCACACTTGTCCAATAGCGGTAACAAATATTCTCATAAGTGAAATCGGTTCAGAAAAGATCGCCACGTCTCTGTCTAATACATTATCTCTTATGGAAAAAATCTAGATTTGTTGATAGATAGATAAGCGTGATATATCGTTGGTTTTGGGAGACCAAAGGCTTCTAAAAAATTAAATAAAAATTGCACGGAACGTCAGATTTAAAATTCGATCCTGCCATGTTATAAAGGGGAAAAACTGGCAATGATAATGTTAAATTTATGTTATATTATCTCTTCAAATAAAGTCAGGAAAAAAT
This sequence comes from Pissodes strobi, assembly GCA_016904865.1. NCBI lineage: Eukaryota > Metazoa > Arthropoda > Insecta > Coleoptera > Curculionidae > Pissodes > Pissodes strobi. The sequence goes on along the minus strand of JAEQML010055082.1, from coordinate 18,973 downwards.
AAAAATAAAATAGCAGCTTTTCGCTTTTTTTACAAATATCTCCGGAACTATTTGGAATTTTTCAAATTTGAAAGCTGCAACTTGTTGGGATTCAGATTGCACAACTTTGCCGCAATTTAACCGACTTCGTATGCCTTACGGTTCCCGAGATCCCCATGCATGCACTCGAATTTGTAGCACCCTGTATACACTGTCGTCGACATATTTGCAAATTGTTAGCTGAGAAACTTATGGAATTGGCCACATATTTTCTGGATATAAGAGATAATTATAAATAAATTTAAAAGGAGGTATATTTATTTTTAATTGAAAGCACAGTTTGAACCATTTTTATTTACCAATTTCCGTTGCAATTTTATCGAGCATGCACTATTGAAATTATTTGGACTCAAATTTGCTGCTCTATATATTTTCTCGAATTATCGGCCGTATTGCCTAATAGTGGTTTTTATTGATAGTGTGGTTATACTTTTTCTAGAAGATTTGTTACATATTAGTGTGTCTATATTGAATAGTTTTTAACTAGGGACCTTTTGTGGGACAGAATTTCCTCCATTGAGGCTGAACTCATGCTGACATAGAGAGTGCTCATGTTCCATTTCGCCAGATAGAGGCCTTTTGTCGAGACGATATGAGTATATGGTGATAACGTAGCTTCGAATGAAACGCCGGCGCCGGTGTATTCCAAATCTGTAAAAATCTACTAGGGACAGAAGGCCTTAAATTTTTTAATTTTACTTCAAATTTACGGTCAAATACTTTAGGTAGAAAATTACATTTATTGTCTCAATTACCGCTAATGACCATTTTTGTTTAACGATCTTACTGTTAAGCGACTGTAGAACGTCTGCCTACTAATATCGTACGTATTACCGTTACTAATAGTTTTATTTTATTAACCTATCAATAATCGACTGCAGTTCGTCTGCTTTCTTATATCGTACCTATTACAGTTACTTACCTTTTATTTTATTACCTCACCGTTTATTGAGTGTGGTACGTCTGCTTTCTTATATCGTACCTATTACCTTTACTTATCGGTTTGCTTTATTAGCTTACCGTTAGACGACTGTAGGTCGTCTGCTTTCGTATACCGTACCCCGCTACTTATCGTTCTATTTTATGAACATATCGTTAAACGGCTATAGGTCGTTACTACCTTGTACGGTACATATTACTGTTGCTTACCATTTTTACTCATTGAACTTACCGATAAAAAGCTTTAGGTTATCTATTTTTGTGTATTATATCTATTCCTGCTTCTTATCATATTTGCTTAGAGATACTTATTTTCTCCATTATCATATCTGATATTATTCAAGTAGAGAATTTATATTGCCAATGTTATGATAATTATTTGGTCATTTTGCATATTTCTCTAATTTTGGTATATTGTGTTGTAATTGATACCATTGCGCCAAAGTTCCATATATACCGGATCTGCTCGAAAAGTTTGATTAATGTATTCTTAATTATTTCACTTAGCGATGTTACGATTGGGCAAAAATACTCTACTGACAGCCAAATAAATCTTAAAGCGCTGTCTTGAATTACTTATTGCTACTATTAGCTATAGGTTGTATCAGAGAAGTATTTTTAATAATAACATGCAGCTAAATATAAGCAAATATATCTATATACGTTACACGTTTTTTATCTAGTGCAAAGCATCTCTTTATCCTTAAAATGGTCTATATAATAGCCCATATAACCCGGTTATCTGAGATAATAAATTAACATTAATAATTATGATTCCTATACACACACCCATACCTTCACACCCATCCCCCCATAGCATGTAATTTATGGAAACACACAAACATAAAATGAATACATGTTTTAGTTTTGCTTACCAATTGTGTTATTCTAATGCTTACTTATCAAGTAATATTAAATCCCAGCTATAATCAAGAAACAAGCGCAAGAGAACGACAGTTCATTTAACAGACACAAGAGTGCATAAATTCTATTTTGGTATTGTGGATAAAACTGTTTTAGAGAAAATGTTTAATGGTATTCTTAATGGAGCTAAGACAAGGTCTTTCGGACACTTTTCTTTCTAAAAGCTGTTTGTATTTTTTCTTCTCGACAAAATGTTAGTTTGAGTATAACCGCTGTTAGAAGTATATTTTGATATCAAGTTTTGTAAATGAAAATGAACATCTGGGATTTCAGTCACCGCAAGTGCCGGACAGAAAACAGTTCTTACAGAGGCACATAACGGAGTTCGCAAATAGACTTTGTAATACAGGACCGGCCGCTTGTAAAGCAATATTTTACCTAGGCTGCGCATATTTATAAATCCCAAGGACTTCGCAGTTTTGTATACAAATATAGTCTTATTTGTCTCATAAAAATGCTCCGAACGTTTATATTGTTAGTGTTCGTGAACCGTATTTTTCTGATGCAAGAAAAACCGATGCTTAAATTCCAATGAAAATAGTGATATTTCTCTTACAGATAAGGGCTCTATCGTGACTATGTAGAGTTCCTTGAAAACCTTCATGTTTACCTCCATTTTTGGCTAGAGGTCAGAGACAATTCACAATCGAAAAGGCAGATCAAAATAAACAATAACAAAGACACGGTGGCTTGTTGAGTCTCATAACGGACATATAAAGAGCATTTCTAAATTCTTTAGAGATGGCAATCCCATACAGCACTGCTGCCATTACAGTGATTTTTTGAAAATTGCGTGTGCATTAATAAATTATTTTCATGCGTCAGTTTACATGCAAAATTGTAATGATACTGTAGCAAGGACAATGTTGAACATCACTGAGAACCAACAGGTTAATAATCTGCAGATCGGGGTGCAACAAAAATGATTGCATCAACGAAATGGATTAGGACCTTGGATGAATGTTAGTGACGATAACAATAATTTTCCTCGTTCGCCTCTGGAATATATAAAAATTAACACGTTTGGCACTTATCAAGTAAAATTATATGCCAGCTATATCCAAGATACAAATGCAAGAGAACGACATAACGAGTTCATTTGCCAAACATAAGCTGTTGATAAGAACTTAATCAGAGCTCGCATTTATTTGCGTTTTACGAACTCAGTGAAACATATTATGCCCTTCATCGAGTTCAACAATGACAATCATGACAACCCTATTACAGGAACATACTGCTCATGCAAGCAAGTCTGGTGTACGGTTTGTGCACTCATGTTGGTCGCGTGATTTCGTTCCTTGGCTACGCAAGGTCTGAACCCCGAATTAAACATCCATGCATTTGCTACTTTTGGCTACTGCAAAAGCTGCTTGAACTATATGCGAAGGTATGGGTGTGTGTAAATGTGGCATAGGTATTAATGTTAATCTATTATGTAGACCATTTTATGAATAAAGGGACACTGCTCACTAGATAAAAAAAGTATGTAGATATATTTGTTTATAGCCCGCTAAATGGTGTTATTATTCAAAATTGCTCATCTGATACAACCCATAGCTAGTTGTAGTAATAAATAATATATAACAATGTTTAAATATTTGGCATTCAGTTTAGTAATTGTGTCCAGTTATAACACCGCTTACGTAAAATAGTTCAGAAAACATCATGCTATAATGTCCGTTTTGTTTTTAACTTTGACCCGGACAGATCCGGTAGCTACGGAACTTTGGCGCAATGATAAAATTATTCTGTTGGTATCAGCTACAACATACCAAAATTACAAAAAAAATTCACAGAAGGCCAATTTGCGCTTAAATAGTGCCATGTTCTTTAATATTATTATTTTACAGATTTTATATTTAAAACCAAATTAGACCATATTTAATAATTATTAAAATTAATTTCCCTTTTGACTAACGAATTTTAGAAATAACTACATAAAGAACTGAATCGCTTCACTCCAATTCAATTCGTATTTCCATAAAAAATATATGTAAGAGTTCCCTGCTTTTGAATAATATTAAAGGCGGTATACTTCTTTACGTTTCCAAATTAAAAAACGTTCCTCTATCTAATACGAACAGCTCGCCCTGCGTTTAATATGCTATTTTTTTGACAGATGTAATAAATTGACCAGGAAAATTGTTTCTTTCTGGCGAACAAATTTAATTTTGTCGAGTCAGATCAATCTTAAGATTTAGACTCTACGTTAAATAGCGGCCATTATTCATTTCTTTAATACCTAAAAATTTAATTTAAAATAAGATTTTAATACAAGAGTAGTATGAGAAATAGATTTTAAGATCATTACGTTATTACATTATTTATTGGTCTGAATTAATCGGGAATTTCGGATGTAGAAATAAAGTTCCACAATCAGTCTTTAATCCGACTTATAATTAAATAACGATTAAGTAGTATTGTAAATTATTTTTTCTACGACTGCCCTGAAAATAGACGAAAACGCACTAACAACTGCTCTTGAAAACTGGACATTTCAAACATCGTGTGCAAAGTATACTTTTCACACGCCTTTTCGAGTATTTAAATTAAACGGCTTCGTCTCCATTTTAGAGCTTCGCCCTCAGAGGTCCCATTCCCAGATCTCTAAAAAAGGGGCCCAATTTTAGGGCTTCACCCCCCAGAAGCCCCCTTCTGCAAAACTGTAGAAAATGGGACTCTCATACCAGGGGCCACATTTTAAGACTTGGGGCCACCTTTTAAGACTTGGGGCCCCATTTTAGGGCTTCGCCCCGTGGGCTCCATTAGTAAATTTGTAAAAATTGGGACTCCCGAACCATAGGCCCCATTCTAGGGTTTGGCCCCCCTGGGGCCCCATTTTAGGGCTTCGCCCTCGGAGCCTCTTTTTCAAAATTTTTGGAAAATAGGAACCCACACCGGTGACCCCGTTTTAGGACTGTGCCCTTAGTTATAGTTTAGCGAGAATCTCTTACTCACGTAGCTTCTTTCATTAGGAATTAAATTTTCTGATAAATCAATAATAAAAATGTTTCCCATATAACATGTAATTTTCTACCACACTCCCAGTGGGGCCTGTATGTAGCAGTCGTAGAAAAAGTATAGTGTGCTGCACGTGCTGAAAAGACTTTTCACACTCATGAGACTTTTACCAAACTGTCTCATTCGTGTGTAAAGTCTTATTTTCAGCACTTGTTGCACAATATACTATAGTGACCTATCGTACGTACATATTGCACTTCTGCAATAGTATTATATAATTAGCTATGCTGCAAAATTAGCTGTAACACTTAGAATTATTGAAAGGGTAAATATTGAAATTTGGAGGCACGCTAAAAAAATTCAGGCTAGTGCTCAGTTTTCTCTCACATTCATGATGTTGCCAACTATAAGAATATGTTTTGAATTAACTTGCGCCCCTTCTGCTCTATCTACGTATCGTGGAAGAAACAGATGGCATGTTCCATTTGATCCTATAGGCTACAGGATTGGCTAAAATATAGATCGCAAGCGCTAAATAATATTACGCTGCCAAATGGTATTTTATTGTAAAACCTACAACAAACAACCAATTATTTCTTCATTTATGTAACACGAACAGACGCGATTCTACAGACCCATAAAATATCTCATCTTTATTTAGCGAAATGTTAATTTTTCGTGAAAGTTAATTTGCTATTGTCAGTTTGCATATTGACCAGAACTAGACGGCAAACTAAAAATGAATTAACTATGAGTACAAGCTAAGTAGACATGTTTATTGGCTGAATTTTCTTGAAAAAGGCATTATTTACTCAACCATTACCAAAGAGTATTAATCGTTGCTTTAGAGAACCAGTGAAAAGCTTAAAAATTGGATAAAGTAAGTAAAAAATTGGTGAGAACTTCAAGACCAGATTAAAGAAATTATAGAAAACTCAGAGATCAGAGGAAAGAACCTAAAATAGGCAAGAAGGTGCTACTTTTAAACACTAGACTATTGTGCAAATACACGTTATCAAAAATAACATGAAATATCCCAGATAATAATAATAATAATTATTATTAAAATGTTCCCAAATTGACCTCCTGAAAGCCTTATTAACACGGGCTTTCCCAAAGTATCTATTAACGTCGTTATTTCAGATTAAGATGTCATTATAAAACTTCTTTTAAACCCCGTACAAATACCTATTTTGTAATTTAACTTATACTTATTTCAGCCGAGCAATAAAGCTAATAAGGTACAGTTAATTTGAAATCTCAGTCCTTGACTCGAAATCTGCTATTAAAGTTTCCTCATTTAAGCGCTACAATATTGGATCATTTTGGTTTTCATTATTATTTGACTTCAAGGGTCTAAAAAATTAGAAGTAATTGTTATAGTAGAAGAGCTAGCGGTCAAATCGACTAAGGTGTTTTAACAAGGCTAGATTTTTGTTAGCAGATGACCGAATACTACTTAATGAGAATGGTAATGACCTGCCGCGCCATATCGTGTTGCTTCATTGATAAATTGATTTTTCAAAATGCAAAAAAACGTATTTATTATGGCGCTTTTACAAATACAATACATAATACATTTCCTTGGCAAAAATATTTTCTGCAGGTGTGTTGAAGTGTTGAACTAGAAAAATATAATGGACACAAAGAATACTTGATTGCCGAAATTTTTTAATTTTCAAATGAAAGAAAGAATAACAGTAAAAACAAGATTTAAAAAGACTTCAACAAAAGGATATTAAATCTAAATAAAAATTTAAAAAATCTACTTCAGCCGACTTCATGAGAGTTAAAAAGTCGTGCGTAATGCGTGACGACTAAATTTGATTCAATATCCAGGAAAAATGTGGATGGTTTTCAATCATGGAAAATGGTATTTTTTAAAGGATTTTACACCATGCTGGAGGAAATCAACGATGTCCTCACTCAAATGAGGCGCCATTTTCAGGAAGTTTGCTGTAAGTAAGTAAAATGATTTTAAATGTACTAAAATGATCCATTATTAAACATTCGATTAAGACGTGAGACGCAGGGTGGCCCCTTAGTATTCCTCTATTTACAAAAATAATTAAAAATGTTAGATACAAAAATTGCAGGGTATGTTGTGGCGCATATGGTAAAAATATTTTCAAGTATAAAGGGTGCTTAATAAACACATGACGTGCGTTTTGTAACTTTTTTAAATGAAATATCCTATATATTATTGCACATTTAGATTCTACATGAAATTCTATATACATTTCATGAATAATATCCTATATCTATCTCCAACTGTTTTCTAGATATTGACAGTTGAAATTCGACCATTTATCCAATTTGACAACCTGTAAAATCTATACGACTAAACATAGAGCAAAATGGTTTGCAGTTTTACACTTTCCTATACCGGTTTTTTATAAGCTATCTTTGACATTAACTTTATATTTAACCAGAGGTTAAGTTTAACTGAAATGTTTTAACTTCTGGTTAAATCTAAAATTAGTGTCAAAAAAGCAAAATAAGAAACTGCAAACTATTTTGCTCTTTTTTAGCCGTTTAGATTTTACAGGCTGTCAAACTTGGTAATACGAATTAAGTTCGACCGCTCCATCATTAATTCCACAACAATCAATCAATCACAATATTTATTATAAACTCTTACATTTTGTGTGGCCTACTAAAAAATTACAAATCGCGTTTATGCAGCTAGCGCCGCCGTTCGCGCTTACAGAGCGCGATTTGTAGGGGCGCATCGCTGACACGCCTAGGGCTGCTAGCCTATTTATAAGACCTAACTATGTGCCAGTCCATACCACTGCAATTTGCTTCCCCGGGATTCTTTCCCTTTAAGCCTGATTTAGTATCGCGTTACCAAAGGTTACTGTAATGCAAGCTTGTTTACATGTGTAGAGTGTAGCGGTTGGAAACAGAGGAAAATACAATACGAAAGAAACCCTTTCACGATTCTTTGGTTTACTAGCAAGCAGGGACCATTGTGGTGCCCTATTGTGAAGGGTGTGCAGCTGGAAATTGCGTCTTAGGCATTGCCCATTCAGTCAGAGAGACAAAGATTAAGCGAGCTTCGCCAAGATCGCTTCCCAGCGGAGCGCGCAGGACAGCTAGTCAGTGTGTCTGTGTCCTGTCTTTTATGCTGGTCTCAACGTGGCAATGTGGTTCGTCGGTTCTATTGTTCAGGCGGTCTCTGTGTACGGGTCCATGCTTAGATTTATTCTATGGGTCGTATCGCACGTTAGCTATGTCTGCCGTCAGTGATAAGCCGCGTATACGGGAATCATAGAACTTACAGGATACCTTATAGATATATTCTTCTACGGTGTCAAGATTCGACCATCAGTGCAAGTCTATGATTCTGGTATAGCGGCTCGCCGAAAAGGCTGCTCTCAGATAACGATTCTGCATAACCTGCAGTGCCTTTTTGTGTGTATTTGCCACAGAACACCATACAGGGGCTCCATACAGTAACGTCGGCCTGATAATAGCTCTGTAGATATGTATTTTATTTGCAGGACTCAAGAAAGATCTTGGCCTGATGAGCATGTTCAAGCTTTTTTGGGCTCTAGCGTTCTTTCTGCGTATATCAGTTATTTGTCCGGTAAACTTTAGTCGCTTGTCGAACACTATGCCCAAGTATTTAACTTTGTCTTTCACGCCTACTGTGATGTCATGTGATCATGTCAAGGTGATATAGGAGCTTTAGTTTTGCCGCCTACGCGATTTGGGATTGCGAGTATATCGCCGTGTCATCGGCGTAGAGTACTAAGGAGGTGTTTTGACAGGAAGGGATGTCTGCTATATAATAATTAAATAGCTGGGGGACAAAACAGTGCCCTGCGGGATATTGGCTTTTAACGTCCTTACAGACGAATTTGACCTGTTTATGTGTACCGAGAGGGTGCGCCCGGCAAGCTATGACTGGGCCAGTGCTGTCAGATACAGCGGGAAGTCAAGCTTCACATGCATCTTAAACAGCAGGCCGCCATGCCACATCCTGTCAAACGCCCTCTCTATGTCCAGGAGATAATTCCACAACAAATACCGATATTAAGAACACTTTTTATTCACCAGATTTGGTTACTGAAAAGTGATTACTTAGTATTTAATATACACATAAAATGCATTTGAAACGCATGAAACACAACTAATGTTTAAAAAAATTGATAGGAATGACATTAACAATATATTTCTATTTAATTATACCTTTAAACATGACGCAAGCCTACTTGCTAAAATCTTGGTTGTGTGTCATGCGTTTTTACGGAAGATGGTTGATAAAAACTCCGAAATTCCAAATTCGGTACGAAAAATCATTGTAGATTTATGGAAACAGGGTCTTACGGAAATATTGGAAAATCACGTTGAAGTATTCAGTATATTTTTAACCAATTTATAATTGTGCTCGCCTGGCAGTCGCTTGCAACCAACAGAATCACCTGTCGTTTTACATAGTTTCTTAAACTAGATGAATAAACATCCCCTATAAATTATAGCTTTGTAAAAGCACCATACATACAATGTATAGCTTTGTGGAAGCAATATAATTTTTTGTTTTTTTTTGCATCTTGAAAAATTTATTTATCAGTCACGCAACACGATATAGCGTGACAGGTCATTACCATTCCCATTAAGTACTATTTAGTCATCTGTTAACAAATTTCTAGCCTTGATAAAACACCTTAGTCAATTTGGCTGCTAACTCTTAGACTATTATATTATTATAGGTCCTAGACTGAATGAAACAGCAACATTTATTTCTAATGAATCTTTGACGATTTTACAGCAACATTTGGTTTATTTATTATGGTAGAGAAGATTATGGAAAGCACTTGTAAAGCCATTTGATATGATAGCTGAACTTATAAAATATATCAAGAAACATAATGACCCTTACTAATATTCATATTTAAGTTAAAATTACCTTAATTCAGCCTGTAAGGAGGTCAAATATGTTGTACAACCAATAACATATTGGGAAAAAAATACGGCGTGTACCTAATTTCTGTCGTGTGGCAGAAATGAAAGCGATATTAAAATTTAATCAAATTATTTAAAAAAAATTCTTGGCATCGATCCCGGTATCTTTCGCATGCCAAGCGTACTATCTGAGCTACGCCGCCGATAAAGATACGCCCGTCAAAATTAAATATAATTATATAGACAGGTATAATAAATATTTGTTATTAATTTGACAGTTAAGTAGTCATATTACAGACCGACAGTACCTAGAGGGTAATCCAAATAAGACTTTAAATCCTTTATATTTCTTGTTAGTGTCGAAACACGAAATAGCCAAGAGATTAAATTCAATTAGCTCACCTCGTATACAAGGCATGATCATTTATAAGGTTTATGATTTTTGGCATAGTTTCTCGTCAAGTGTTCAGCTTTTCTACAAAAATTAAAACCTTCACTTTTTGACCTATAAATCGATTTTCCCGACATTTTCCGAGCAAAGAAAAACTCTCCTAGAAATTCCTTATCAAACTGTCGGTCGTCTAGGTTTTTTTTCCCTTGCGACCCTTATTAACTCGAAAACGGAGAGCGGATTACTTAAAACGATTGACCGTCGATGGCTTTCAAGTGTTGTTAAAAATGTGCCAAATCTCAAAATTCCACTCGCAGCCGTTTTCGAGAAAAATTAAGTTAACGCCGACTTTACCTAATGAGTCGTACGTTACGGCTCAGGTTCAAATTCTACTCAGGAAAGAGTGTGTTAAACGCGTCTGGGGAAGATTAAGGATTGCTTTCTCGCTCCATTGACTATTTCTCTGTCGAGATGACTTTACCCGTATGAGCGTTAAAGACGGTAGGGTTGCGAATGTTACAAAATCCAGTAGTGCGATTTCTCCTGCGAGTTGCTCGAAACGATGACTTAGTTTGGATTGCCCTTTTGTCGGATGTCGTAGATATTATATTTTGGAAAGGGCGGGTTGCTTGGCCTTGTAGTCTGGAAGCTCGTAGCATTCAGGACCTACAATTATATTAGGCCATCAGGTCTCATTACCGCCTGATTTGCGTTATAAGATCCTTTACACAAATAGTGCACTATATAAAAATCGGCCTTTCCTATTGGTTGAATCGCATGGCCCTCCGCTCGCTTCGCTCGCTACGGGGGCAGAAGGAAAAAAACCTAACCAGGTGCTAACCCAAACTAACCCAAGATATACCCAAAATCAAGAAAAAACTGTTTAGAAACATAATCTTAAAAAAATAGCAACGGGGTTCGAATCTAGGTCGTCCAGGTGAAACCCAGCTGTATAAACCTCTACACTACTAGAGCTCTTGACAGAAATCGATTGCATCACGCAGACATACCGTAATACGAGATGGATCGACCAATAGGAGATGTCGATTTTTACATAGTGCACTATATGTGTAAAGGATCTTTAAATGCGCCTCATTTTGTCGTGATATAAATAATTGGCAAATTTGTTGCTCTATATATTTTCTTGAATTATCGGCCATATTGCCTAATAGTGGTTTTTATTGATAGTATGGTTACACTTTTTCTAGAAGATTTATTACATATTAGTGTGTATATATTGAATAGTTTTTAACTAGGGACCTTTTGTGGGACAGAATTTCCTCCATTGAGGCTGAACTCATGCTGACATAGAGAGTGCGCATGTTCCATTTCGCCAGATAGAGGCCTTTTGTTGAGACGATATGAGAACATGGTGGTAACGTAACTTCGAATGAAACTTCGGCGCCGCGCGCCTGTGTATTCCAAGTCTGTAAAAATCTACTAGATACAGTAGGTAGGCCCTAAATTTTTTAATTTTACTTCAAATATACAGTCAAAGACTTTAGGTAGAAAATTACATTTATTGTCTCAATTACCGCTAATGACCATTTTTGTTTAACGATCTTACTGTTAAGCGACTGTAGAAGTCTGCCTTTTTATATCGTACTTATTACCGTTACTAACAGTTTTATTTTATTAACTTATCATGAATCGACTGCAGTTCGTCTGTTTTCTTATATCGTACCTATTACAGTTACCTACCTTTTATTTTATTACCTCGCCGTTTATTGAGTGTAGGTCATCTGCTTTCCTATATCATACCTATTACCTTTAGTTATCGGTTTGCTTTATTAGCTTATCGTTAGCCGACTGTAGGTCGTCGCTACTTATCGTTCTGTTTTATGAACTTATCGTTAAACGGCTATAGGTCGTTACTATCTTGTACGGTACATATTACTGTTGCTTACTGTTTTTACGCATTGAACTTACCGATAGAGAGCTCTAGGTTATTGTATTGTATTATGTCTATTCCCGCTTCTTCTCATATTTGCTTAGATATACTTATTTTCTCCATTATCATATCTGATATTATTGAAGTAGATAATTTATTGCCAATGTTATGATAATTATTTGATTTATTAATGTATAGCGTCTATCTGCTTGAACGATAAGCTTTTACTATGATTGACTGTAAGCCCAGTGGCAGTAGACTATTTTACTTAAACGCAATTTTCAAATTTAACTTTTCGCCTTTTCTGTAGATATTTACCGGGTACTTACTTATCGATCTAATGATATTATCGCTGCCATGGTATTAATTTAGATTAGTTTATGTTAAGTAAATACTGCTTATTTTTCGTCCTTTGTGACTAAGTGCGATTAGTCAGAAATTTTAGAATTCAAGGTTTAATTAAAACTAGGCAACATGAATTAGGCAATCTTAAAGATATAGTATATATATTAAAACTTAGAATCTTAGTTTAATTTGATCTAATAGTCTGATAATCTAGGTGATACATAAATATTCCCATTAGTTTATGAGCGATACTTCGAGCGATACCATAAACTCAACTTAAATAAATAAATTTAGAGTGTTTATGAAAGCATTTAAGATTTGAATAAATAGTTTAATTGAAAACCTGATGTTTATTTTGGTAAGTTAGTGTCAAAACTGCCTGTAATTAATTCCATTTATTTCTTAACTTTCAATATATTCTTATCTAGGGTGTGTTTCTAAGTTTTCCTGCCCTGATTTTAATGTGCAAAAATAATTGATATATTTCTAATTAAAAATGTAGTGGCCCTTTCGCCTAACTGCCAACTCTTCGACTGACGCCTTTAAATAAGATTTAAACCGCTGAGAAAATCTGGCATATGGACCGTTTGTTAAGCAAGTAACAAATTGTGTTACAAGACATGAACATGACGCGTGACGGCTCAGTCTTATTCACATCTTGGAAAAAGGTGCACTGAACGCGCCAAAAAAAGTATTTATTTCACAAATTAGGACGTCGAATAGACTTCCGAGTATATCTTTCCTGAAAACTGCAACCTACAGTGCTTCAAGTCCAATGCCCACCGTCAACTCCGCACACACACACCGTTCTTTGATATATTTAGAACAGGATTGCCAGCAACAAACTGTAACAAACGCACGACTGTCATTTATTTATCTTCGGTTTCCATGACCATTCAGCACACTAGACGGAAAAAGCGAGAATTTCCTTTTCCATGTTCGCGCTAGAGCGCAAAATAAGGATCCACGGCATTAGTTGATTTTGCGATTTCATTTGAATTTAGTATTTAGTTATTTTGCGCGCGGCTGTAGAAAAAATTAGTTTTTACTCTACCTGCAGCAGCAAGCAGCCTGTGAGGGGAGATTCAAAAAGTATTAGCTGATGCAAAATTATTTCCTCGGTTATTATTTGATACACGATATTTCAAAGGGCGATTAAGGTAATTTTTAATACGTGATTCAAATGAATAAAACTATGTAATAAAGTTATACAAAATAGTAACGTATACTAAATTCAAAAACATTATAAATAAAGGTAATACCTATTAAAATAATTTATTTGACAGTTTGTAACTTGATTCATCTATTAAAACATGTATAAAGCAGAAAGTTCAAAGTACCTGAGAAAGATTATGGAAATTAAAAAATATAAAAAGGACAAATTAAGCTAGTAAAGTAAATTTATAGCTTCTTACAAGTCTAAACACTTCATTACTCGCGCTATGATTATTTCTCTCATATTTTCTGCGAAATCGTCAGTTTTTGGAGATGGCTTTGCGGACGGAGTTGTCCTCCATTACTCTAGCTGACTTATTTGGCGTCCTCTTTAACATAGCCAATTAACCGGGTGCATTTCTCAAATGATTGGCTGCATTTGTGAGAATTTCTCTCATCGCGCTACGTCTGCCGTAGTACCATAGCCTAAAGAAAACTATAGCCGCGACACTCGGCTCGTTTAGTGGGGTACGGAATCAAATTTTCTCCGTGAAGCTCAGTGAAGGGAGGACACCACGCAGTTGGAACTCGATGCCAATCATACGCGCTTACCTGGGCCGGAGTGCAATAAATTTTCATAGCAATTAAAATAGAAAAAGATTCGTTGTTTGGGTAAATAGACGTTATGCGTATATAATGTTTTGTTTGTATGTTATATAAATAAGTTAATGTTTATGTGTTAAAATGGGAAAAGAACGGCAGAATTAGGCAGCTAGTTAGTTTGTTTATTTAAACTTAAATTTGACCATAAGGTATCGGAATCGGTTCAAATGACTAAAATAAATTGGAACTAACTGAAACCAACCGAAAGTTAATTGAACAACTAACCAAAGCTAGCCAAAAGTAACCATAAGCTCCAAAACAGGCTAAAATGTACCTATCGTAATAGGTTACATAAATTAAAGTAAGTTAAAACTAACCAAAACGAAAGGAATTTAAGCGACTAACCACAAATATTAAATTTGCTTATAACGTATAGGAACCGATTCAAATGACTAAAATAAATTGGAACTAACTGAAAGTAACCGAAAGTTGATTGAATGACAAACCAAAAGTAACTAATAGCACAAAAACGGACTAAAACGTATCGGAACAGATTAAAAATGATAAAGTAAATTAAAACTAACCGAAATTAACCGAATATTGGCAAGTAACCAAAAACATTAAAATTGGTCATAACGTATGGCAAACGGTTCCAATGACTAAAATAAATTAAAACTAACTGAAATTAACCGAAAGTTGATTGAACGAAATTAAGTTAAAACTAACCCAAATTAGCCGAATTTTGGCGACTAACCGAAAGTAATCAAAAACTTTAAAATTGGTTATAACGTATCGGAACCGGTTCATATGATTTAAATAAATTGAAACTAACTGAAATTAACCGAAAGTCGATTGAACGACTAACCAAAAGTAACCAAAAGCACCAAAAGGGCTAAAACATATAGTAACAGATTAAAATTATTAAAGTAAGTTGAAACTAACCCAAATTAACCGAATTTTGGCGACTAACCTAAATTAATTAAAAACATTTAAATTGGTTATAACGTATCCGAACCGATTCAAATTACTAAACTAAATTAAAACTAACTGAAATTAACCGAAAGTCGATTGAACGACTAACCAAAACTAACCAATAGCATCAAAAAGGGCTAAAACGTATCGTAACAGTTTAAAAATATTAAAATAGGTTGAACTAACCAAAATTAAGCGAATTTTGACGACTAACTTGAATGGATTCAATAACTAAAATAAATTGAAAGTAACCAAAATTTGATTGAAAGACTAACCAAAACAAACCAAAAGTAACTAAGAGGACCAAAACGGGTTAAAACGTATCGGAATAGCTTAAAAATAATATTAAGTAAGTTAAACTAACCCAGATCAATTCAATTTTGGCGACTATTCTAAACACTAAAATTGGTAATAACGTATCGGAACCAAAAGTAATCGATAGTTGATTGAACGACCCAGTTTTGGCGGCTAACCAAAACTAACCAAAAATATTAAAATTGGTTATAATGTATCGGAACCGGGTTCAAATGACCAAAATAAATTAAAACTAGACGAAAGCTGATTGAACTAACCCAAACTAACTAAAGCACCAAAGCGGACTAAAACGTATCATAATAGGTTACAAAATTTAAAGTGCCCAAAAATAATCGAAAATTAATAATATGGAAACATTCATAAAATATATACGAAGGGTACAGGGGAAAAACGATCTAAGCGCCATTTCCATAAGAAACTTTTATTATTGATTTCACAGAAAATTTTATTCTTGATAAAAGTTGGTGCTTGGAAAAAAAACTAATTTTGACAATGTTAAATTAAGACTAAGTATTACAGGGTACTTAAAAATACAATAATGGTGGTTAAAAAAACAAAAACTTAGGAATATCGGAAAAGCTTCTACAGGAAAAATAAAGCTCCTATTAAGGTAAAAATAAAAGTCAAATACCATTTTTTCCAAAAGTGCATCGTTGCTGAAAAAAATAAGGACAAAATTAAGAATAAGCGGGTTTTGTCAGTAATTGATATGGATTTTTTCCGCACTTTTGGAAAAAATGGTATTTGACTTTTATTTTTATCTTAATACGAGCTTTATTTTTCTGTAGAAGGTTTCCAAGTTTTTGATTTTTTAACCATCATTTTTGTATTTATTGGTACCCTGTATAACTTATCTTTAATTTAGCATTGTCAAAATTAGTTTTTTTCAAACACCAAATTTTATCAAGAATAAAATTTTCTGTGAAGTCAATAATAAAAAAGTTTCCTATGGAAATGGCGCTTAGATCATTTTTCCCCTGTACAGGGTGTCCCAAATTCGAGCCTCATCATTGGGATCTCGGAAACTAGAAGAGATACGAGGTCGTTTAAATGGAGGCAAAGTTGCGCAATTTGATGCTGATCAAAATGCCACCTTAAAAGTTGAAAAATTCCGAATACTTCCGAAGATATTTAGAAAAAATCGAATATTCGCGATTTCATTTTTATTTTTTTATGACTCTATTTGAATAGATATAACAAAATAAATTTCATATTCTCATTGCTACTTTTTCTGTTCTACAAGATGGAGTTATCAGATTTTCAAACCGACGTTTCGTCTTTGAGCTGCCATAATCAACTTTGTTTTTTTAAATACGGCCCTGGATTTTTTATTACGGACTTTAAGAGCCTCTGATGTCCCAAAACCAATGATATATCGCACTTATTCGAAAAAATCATTTTAATGATTTCCTGGTAAAATCTTACCAAAAATATGTTTTCTGTCTCTCTCTAACACATGAGTTCTTATGGAAAATGCCATAAATATGAATTTTTCGAATAAGTGCGATACATTGTTGGCTTTGGGACTTTAGATGCTCTTAAAATCCGTAATAAAAAATCCAGGGCCGTATTTAAAAAAACAAAGTTGATGATGGTAGCTCAAAGACGAAACGTCGGTTTGAAAATCTGATAACATCATCTTGTAGAACAGAGAAAGTAGCAATGATAATGTGAAATTTATTTTGTTATATCTATTCAAATAGAGTCATAAAAAAATTAAAATGAAATCGCGAATATTCGGTTTTTTCCAAAAATCTTCGTAAGTATTCGGAATTTTGAAACTTTTAAGATCGCATTTTGATCAGCATCAAATTGCACAACTTTGCCTCCATTTAACCGACCTCGTATCTCTTCTAGTTTCCGAGATCCCAATGACGAGGCTCGAATTTGGGACACCCTGTACCCTTCATATGTATACACATTTTATAGAAATAACATGTTTTTAATTTTTTTATTAGTCTTACAACCATTTCATCATTTAGCCATGCTGATTTCAGTTTGACAATATAATTGAATTATATTTCAATATAAAAGGTCTCAAAAGAGCGGGACATATTTTCCGATTTTCGAATTCTTCCAAAAATTCTAGATAAATTTCATGTAGCATGTCGAATAGCCTCCTTTCCATTTAAAGAATTTGATCTGTTTAACTTAGCGCGAAACGATTTGCATCTTCTTATCTTAGTTATTTAGTAATTATCTAGATATACGAAATTTTCGGTTTGGTGGGGAGTATTTTCCAGGTTGTGGTTATGTGGCAGATAAGAAAGTGCAAAACATTTCGTTTGACAATAAACAGTTCGTATTCTACCATAAAGGGGTAAGTCTCAAAAACATTGTTTTTCTTCAAACGTCAGTAAATCCATCATTACTCGACTGTGTAGGCGGCAGTGAAGTTTCGCTTTTCCTCCGCCGGAGCTTTACTTTTCACTTTTCCGCCGGCGGAGGTAAAAGTGTTGTCATATCAACATAGATACAATACAAACAAACATCAAAATAAGCGTCAAGAACTCAAGAGTTATTAAACTAAAATTTGTATTTATCACTCAATTTGTGACTGCATTTCTAAAAATCACTAATTTAGGAACAAATTGGTTAT
The DNA here is from genome assembly GCA_016904865.1 of Pissodes strobi. Lineage (NCBI taxonomy): Eukaryota > Metazoa > Arthropoda > Insecta > Coleoptera > Curculionidae > Pissodes > Pissodes strobi. The sequence goes on along the minus strand of JAEQML010055082.1, from coordinate 928 downwards.
TATTTAATCGAACTTACTCAATAACTGCTTATCAATACGGAATTAAAACGCAATCGAAAACGCAATTTTAAAAAAATAAATATTGTTGACAGTGTCCACTGACAGCTTTATATGACATTATTATAGCAACAAACTGAGCCTATTCACCGACACCGCACCGGTCTAAGCCGCCTTGCGAACCAACTTATCTTTAATAATAATTATTATTACTATTAAAAAGCGACGTTTTTGCATTAATTTGTCGACATTTGAAGAAAAAACAGCATATTTTATTTGGAGGAAAAGTTACTTTTCATGGCTTGCTCTCTATTACCAGCCTCACTCCGTTCGGCTGTTAAACACGAGCGCGCCATGAAAAGTATTACTTTTCCTCCATATAAAATAATATACTATTTTGCTGGTTGTTTTTCGTAAAAGTCGATCGTTATCCACATATATCCATTATTTCAGATTTGATCAGCACCTTGATATCATTTTGATTCGCTGTACCTTTTTTGGTTTTAAAGATACCAAGGTAAAGAAAAAAGCAAAATGTAGGGTTGGTAGCCAAGTTTTTTCTAGATTACATATAAAACAAACAGCAATAATTTTGTGACATAAAAGCCTATTTTATATATTTTTTAAATTTAACACCCTGTATATTACTACATTTTTGGACTCTCTAGTAGAAATCAAAACACATGTCGTGTATAATATCCTATATCTATCTTTAGCTGTTTACGAAATATTGACAGTTGAAAGTCGGGCATTTTGACAGGCTCTAAACCGCACGAGATCAAAGAATAGTATAGTATTTAGTACAGGAGGAAAAGTAATACTTTTCATGGCGCGCTCGTGTTTAACAGCCGAACGGAGTGAGGCTGGTAATAGAGAGCAAGCCATGAAAAGTAACTTTACCTCCAAATAAAATATGCTGTTTTTTCTTCAA
>JAEQML010055081.1:0-36746 GCA_016904865.1 Pissodes strobi | reverse complement strand
ATACAAATTGTAGTTTAATAAATCTTGAGTTGTTGACGCTTATTTTGCTGTCTGTTTGTATTGTATCTATGTTGCTATGGTAACACTTTTACCTCCGCCGGCGGAAAAGTGAAAAGTAAAGCTCCGGCGGAGGAAAAACGAAACTTCACGGCCGCCTACACAGTCGAGTAATGACGGATTTACTGACGTTTGAAGAAAATAGTATATTATTTTATATGGAGGAAAAGTGATACTTTTCATGGCGCGCTCGTGTTTAACAGCCGAACGGAGTGAGGCTGGTAATAGAGAGCAAGCCATAAAAGTAACTTTTCCTCCAAATAAAATATGCTGTTTTTTCTTCAAATTTCGACAAATTAATGCAACAACATATCTTTTTAATAGTAATAATATCTAATTATTATTAAAGATAAATGGGTTCGCAAGGCGGCTTTGACCACGGTCGTAGGTGGCCTTGCTTAGACCGGTGGCGGTGAATATAATGTAACATAAAGCTGTCAGTGGACACTGTCAACAATAATTAATTTTTTAAGATTGCGTCTCCGATTGCGTTTTAATTCCGTATTGATAAGCAGTTATTGAGTAAGTTCGATTAAATAATAACCAATTTGTTCGTAAATTAGTGATTTTTAGAAATGCAGTCACAAATTGAGTGATAAATACAAATTGTAGTTTAATAAATCTTGAGTTGTTGACGCTTATTTTGTTGTATGTTTGTATTGTATCTATGTTGCTATGACAACACTTTTACCTCCGCCGGCGGAAAAGTGAAAAGTAAAGCTCCGGCGGAGGAAAAACGAAACTTCACGGCCGCCTACACAGTCGAGTAATGACGGATTTACTGACGTTTGAAGAAAAAAATAGTTTATCATCTTCTGATGATACTAATTGTTGGAATATTAACAAAAATTTATTCCAAATCTTTTTAGTTTTAGGTCATCGCCTTCTCAGTATGTTTATATGTTTATATTAAATCACGATGACACTTCATGATGGGCTTATGAATTATAAGTGCTGTCAAAACGTTATTGGCCCTGTGTGGTCTCAAGAAGATGTAATTTCGAGAGCAGTTAGTGAGTTAGTCGCATTAGTCGCATTGAAACCTTCTGCGTGCGTTTTAGTAAAAGTAATTAAAACAGTTTTCTTGCAAGCCAATTCCATTGTGTTTTATTTCACCCATAATCCAACAGGTTATGGGCCCAGGCATTGCATTGGCTTAAAATTCTCGAGTGAATTAATAAAAGACTTGGGTAAATAGTGAAAAACATTTATAAGTGACTTTGTGAAAAATTGGGATAATGGAGAATAAAAGTACAAGAAGAAACATTAAACCGTTTGATGGTGATAAGTACGGTGTGTGGAAGTTTCGAGTTAGAGCGCTTTTATCTGAACTTGACGCGATAAAAGTGATAGACATTGAAAGACCGAATCCGGTAACCGAGGAGTGGCTCAAACTAGAGCGTCTCGCGAAAAATGTTTTAGTGGAATACCTGTCAGCCTCATTTCTTGGTTTTGCCAAAGAAGACAATACTGCCAAAGAAATTTTACAAAGTTTGGATAAAATATATGAACGAAAAAGTATAGCGTCTCAGTTAGCATTGCGAAAAAGACTATTAAGTTTAAAACTACAAGGTGATACTTCGCTGATGCAACATTTTATAGTGTTTGATGATTTGGTTGCCGAACTATTAGTAACTGGAGCTAAACTGAAGGAAGCTGATAAAGTGTCACACCTGCTATTGACACTTCCAAACTCCTATGATGGCGTAATAACTGCCATTGAAACCTTATCTGAGGATAATTTGAGTTTAGCTTTCGTCAAAATACGATTACTCGATCACGAGGTAAAATTGACGAATGAAACCAGAGATACAAGCACTAAAGCTCTTGTGAGTGAAAGGAAATTTTCTGCATTCAAAGAGAATTATCGTGCGAACTTATCGCACATTCCAAGACGGCAGCATAAGTTGCGGAAGATGCCCCAGAATAATCGACATAAAATAGCAAAAAAAACAACCAATTCCAAATGTCAACATTGTGGCAGGCCTGGCCATGTTAAAAGGGATTGTTTCTTTCATAAGAAAGCACTTGACTATAAACAGTCCCAAAGGCAAAGGACTGTGCAAACTGTGCAGATAAAACCGAATGACAACCAAGGTTTTGCATTTATGCTAGGAAATCAACAGTTCACCAAGCAAACTGAAAATAAAATAACGTTCATTTTGGATTCTGGTGCATCTGATCACATTATAACTCCATCAACAGTAAATGACAGAAACTATTTTGCTTTTTTTGTCGATCAATTTACCCACTATTGTGTAACTTACCTTGTTAAAAATAAATCAGATACATTCTCTGTTTTTAAGGATTATGTTGCAAAAAGTGAGGCTCATTTTAATTTAAAAATTGTTCATTTGTATTGTGATAATGGTGGAGAATATTTATCTTTGGAAATGAAAAATTATTGTATGGAAAAGGGCATTAGTTATCACTTAACTGTTCCACGAACCCCACAGTTAAATGGTGTGGCAGAGCGAATGGTTAGAACTCTAACTGAAAAAGCTCGTACAATGGTAAACGATGCAAAATTAGAGAAAGTTTGGTGGGGGGAAGCAGTGTTAACTGCTACCTATTTAATAAATATTACACCAACCAGAGCTCTGAAACAAAATAAAACACCATATGAAATGTGGCATAATAAAAAGCCACAAATAAAGTATCTTAAAGTTTTTGGTTCGACTGTTTATGTGCATAAAAAAACTAGTAAAACAAAATTTGATGAAAAGTCATGGAAAGGCATATTGGTAGGATATGAATCAAATGGGTCTAAAGTGTGGGTGGTGGACACAGAGAGGTTTGTCGTAGTAAGAGATATAATTGTAGATGAGACAAATTATTTTAAGTCAAGGCCTGTGTCTGAGGCGGAAGGGGTTAATTTTGAAAAACCTCACATGAAAACTATTAGTATAGATACGTCAAGACTAGGGATAGAGTCTCATGTATTATCTGACAGTGAAAAACCAGATGACGTTAAATCTGGAGCTGTGAAATCAGATATGGTTAAGTGTGGAGCCCAAACTGATGTTTCTGACGTCACGTCAAAATCAGTAGTACCAATAAACGCAAATAAATCACAAACAGATGAATGTCCTACAACCTCACAGCCTCGAATAAGTGAAAGAACTAAAAATTTACCCCCTCTATCATACAATGAGGAGGAAATACCTGATTATCTGTTATGTGCTCAATCTGTAATATGTAGTTTACCCGGTTCTTTTCATGAAATTAAAAATAGAGATGATAGGTTAGAGTGGGAGCGAGCCATTAATGAGGAAATTAATTCTCTTTTAATTAATAAGACCTGGACTTTAGTTAAAAGGCCTAAAAATAAAAATATAGTTAATTGTAAATGGGTTTTTACTTTTAAAAATGATGAGCATGGAAATCCTATAAAATATAAAGCTCGTCTTGTTGCCAAAGGCTTTAGTCAAAAATATCTTATTGACTATAATGAAACTTTTGCACCAGTCACTAGGATTTCAAGTTTTCGATTTATAATAGCTTTTGCCAATCAAAATCGTTTGTTAATACATCACATGGATGTTAAGACAGCTTTCTTAATTGGTAAATTAAAGGAGGATATTTATATGGAGGTTCCGGAGGGAATCAAACATGAAAGCAATCAAGTCTGTATATTAAATAAAGCTTTGTATGGGCTTAAACAGGCAGCTAGATGTTGGTTTGAGGAGTTTGAAAAGGCACTAACTGAAAAAGGCTTTAAAAATTCTCCTGTAGATAGATGTATTTATATTTTGGACAGGGGTGACATATTAAAAAATATTTATGTAGTTTTATATGTTGATGATCTGGTACTTGTTACAGCAAATATTGCAACAATGACTAGTTTTAAGAACTATGTAATGACCAAGTTTTCAATGGTAGACTTAAAGGAAATTAAGTTATATCTGGGCATTAAAATTACTCGTGACAGTAATAAAATTTGCTTAGACGAAAGTGCCTATGTAAAAACAATTTTAAATAAATTTAATATGTATGATTGTAAGCCTGTCAATACTCCACTTGAGAGTAATTTAAATTTTAAAGCGTCAGATTCTGAAGGAACATGTATAGTGCTGCCGAAACGCTATCGGGTGTCTCATGTATTTGATGGTATGTACTAGACCCGACTTAAGTGTAGTAGTAAACCTTTTAAGTAGATTTATGAATAAAAATAATGATGAACTTTGGAAATGTATTAAAAGAGTTTTAAGATATCTTAAGGGTTCTATAAATATTAAATTAAACTATATACAAGGAGACAATAAAGAATTTCTTGTTGGTTTTGTACTGACAGAAAACTATTTATTTAAATTGTATGAAAATTGTACTATTTGTTGGAACACAAAGAGGCAAAATTCAGTTGCTGTTTCTTCAACAGAAGCTGAATATATGGCTTTATATGAAGCAGTTAAAGAGGCTATATGGTTAAAGTCATTAGCAACTAGTATTAATATTAATATTCTTAAACCTATTGTTTTGTATGAAGATAACAATGGTTGTATTAGTATTGCTAAAAATCCAACGTCTAAGCATATAGATATTAAATATCATTTTTCAAGAGAACAAGTCGAGAAAAAGGTAATTGATATAGTTTATATTTCCACAGGTAATCAACTGGCTGATATGTTGACAGAGCCGTTGCCATCTCCGAAATTTCTAGAGTTTAGAGTTAAATTATGTTTGGAGTAAGTTTTTTGGTCTGATTAGGTTTTCCTGGGTTTCCCTAATCCGAGCAACAAATGTTGGACCAAATTGTTATAGTTCCCCAGGTTGCACAAGGAAGGTATTAGTTTTAGTTTTTTTTGTTGTTAAAGATTTTTGGTGTTAAGTTTAATATTAATTTTTGAGGGGGCGTGTTGGAATATTAACAAAAAGTAATTCCAAATCTTCTTAGTTTTAGGTCATCGCCTTCTCAGTATGTTTATATGTTGTCGCCTTCTCAGTATGTTTATATGTTTATATTAAATCACGATGGCACTTCATGATGGGCTTATGAATATAAGTGCTGTCAAAACGTTATTGGCCCTCTGTGGTCTGAATGTTTTCTTTAAGGCATCTTTTAAGATATAATTTCGAGAGCAGTTAGTGAGTTAGTCTCATTAGTCGCATTGAAACCACAGCTTAGTACAACAATCAGCTGGAAGTCTCTCGGCCGGCACCTTTGAAGTATTGACACAGCTTAGTACAATCAGCTAGGACACTCCGATCGTGAGAACGGTTTGCGCCGATCCTTGCGCATGGCGCCATTATGGGGAAGATCACGGCACTAGCGTCGGTAGCGGCTATTTGTTCCGTAGATTTTGAATTAATTGAACATAGGCGTAGTTAAAAGTGTTGATACCGATTTCATGTTTTTATAACTAGCGATATCATGAGTTTCTCAAAGATGGGACACGTTTGTGCCGCTAAAGGATGAATTAATAAAAAATATAATTGTGATAGAAGCTTCTTTCGGTTTCGTACTGATAAAAAGAGGTAAGTATCTAATTATAACTACGATATATGTAATATTTTCACGGCTTAGTACAAAGCTGTGATATTTTGTTGGGTCCACATTTCAACTTGAATATTCTTATTGTATATTATGGGCATGTCTGTGCAAAGCAATGAATGTTTTGTCATATCATGCCATCATTCTTTATGTCATCAACTTACTTCGTAATTATATACTGGTAATAGTTATTTGTATGTTTAAAGCACAAAGTAACGGATTACCGCCTGACAAAGAATGTTACTGTAATCTTTCGAAAACGGCAATATTATTTTGCGCTCGAAAAACACACAGAACTATTTCTACAGCCCCATTTTTATAAATTAAATGCACATATTTCTCTATACTTATTCTGAAATTTGCAATGACTGTCAGTTCTGACATATTGTATTCGGGCTTCGGGCATATTTAGAACAGGAATGCCAGCAACAAACTGTAACAAACGCACAACTGTCATTTATTTATCTTCGGTTTCCATAACCATTCATAGCACACTCGACGGAAAAAGTGAGAATTTTCTCAAAATATTTGCAGTAATAGTATATTGTGCAACAAGTGTTGAAGTGCAATTTATGTCACTCGCCTACGGCTCGTGCCATCAAACTTCACACTCATGTGAAAAGTGATTTTTCACACGCGTTACATACTGTACTTTTTTCTACGAATGCAAATAATATTAATATTATATAATATTTATCAGATATATACCTAGTTTACAGAGACCATACAAACACTTCTACAGCAATTTGTGTAACTAGTTAATGAGTAGCTATTGACATGCCAGGGCTGGGACAACACCCTACCCGTGTCGTCCTTTTAGGGTTTCGCCCGTAAATTTTGGAGTTATTCTTTTCATATCTTTGGAAAAAGGCCCCATTCATCGGCCGTATCCTCTTATGGCTTTGCCTTCCCCCGGGGGACCCATTTTTGACATATTCGGAAAAGGGAGCATCCGGGGGTGAAGCCCTAAATTGGGACTCCTTAAGGCCCAAAGCCCTGAAATGGGTCCCCTGGGGGCGAATTTCTTGAATGGGGCCCCCCGGCGTGGGTGTCTCATATTTGAGGCATTTGGAAAAGAGGTTCTCCCCCTGGGGCGAAGCCCTAAAATGGGGCCCCAGGGAGGGCAAAACCCTAGAATGTGGCCTATGATACGGGAGTCCCATTTTTTACAGATAAAAAAATGGGGCCCCCTGAGGCGAAGCCCTAAAATTGGCCCCAAGCCTTAAAAGGGGGCCCCTGGTATGAGAGTTCAATTTTCTACAGTTTTGCAAAAAGGGGCTTCTGGGGGGGTGAAGCCCTAAAATTGAGCCCACTTTTTTACAGATCTGGGAATGGGCCTCTGAGGGCGAAGCTCTAAAACGGAGACGAAGCTCTTTCATCTAAATACCCGCATAAGCGTGTGAAAAGTACACTTTGCCCACGTCGTATGCAAAGTATATTTTTCACGCGATGTTTGAAATGTCCAGTTTTCAAGAGCAGTTGTTAGTGCGTTTTTGCCTATTATCAAGGCAGTCGGAGTAAAAATTATATTTAAGAGTTCGCATGTACTATACTCTTATAAAAATATTAACTTTAATTATAAAAATATAAAAAAAATAAATTAATCATACGGAGGAATCAATACAATTATTATAGTGTAGGTACTTTTAGTCACAAACGGTTTTGGTGTCATTTTATTTTCGCTTCTCCCACAAAATAGTGTATTGTGTATTGTTAAGAAATAAATAATAAAATTGTAAAATATTCAAAATACCCATGTAATCATTGCATTTTTTACTGATTCCTTTCAAATGTATGTATTTTTGTATTTATTTTAATTTAATTACCTAATGTTTATTTGTGGTTTGACCATATTTTATGTTTGTTTAATTTTTCGACTTGTGAAATTACACCATGTATAACTCTTCTTAAATAAATAGTGTCTTTGCATTGTTCCAATATGTTTATTAATTTATTTTTCCTTAATGAATACGATAATCACTAATAATCGGCATAGCACCTAGCACCCGAGTTTAACCAATAACCTGAAAATACGGTACTGTAATTCAAAAATAAAATATCCTTAATACGGCGCTGGATTCTCTCCCCGGTGCGAGAGCGACAGCGCGAGTTTCGCCTATCTTGCATCTTTTTCTGTTCCTGGCTAATATTTCAATGGTGCCGGCCGAGAGACTTCCAGCTGATTGTTATACTAAGCTGTGGTATTGACTCGGAACAGAAAAAGATGCAAGATAGGCTGTCGCTCTCGCACCGGGGAGAGAATCCAGCGCCGTATTAAGGATATTTTATTTTTGAATTACAGTACCGTATTTTCAAGTTATTGGTTAAACTCGGGTGCTAGGTGCTATGCCGATTATTAGTGATTATCGTATTCATGAAGGAAAAATAAATTAATAAACATATTGGAACAATACAAAGACACAATTTATTTAAGAAGAGTTATACAATTATACGTGGTGTAATTTCACAAGTCGAAAACTAAAACAAACATAAAATATAGTCAAACCATAAATAAACATTAGGTAATTAAATTAAAATAAATACTAAAATACATACATTTGAACGGAATCACTGAAAAAGGCATTGATTACATGGGTATTTTGAATATGATACAATTTATTATTTATTTCTTAATAATAGATATACTATTTTGAGGGCGAAGCGAAAATAAATTGACGTCAAAACCGTTTGTGACTAAAAGTCCCTACACTATAATAATTTTATTGATTCCTCCAATGATTAATTTAATTTTTTTGATATTTTTAAAATTAAAGTTAATATTTTTAAGAGTATAATACATGCGAACTCTTAAATATAATTTTTTCTCCGACTGCCCTGAAAATAGGCAAAAACGCACTAACAACTGCTCTTGAAAACTGGACATTTCAAACATCGTGTGAAAAATATACAATTTAGGGCTTCACCCCCCCAGAAGCCCCTTTTTGCAAAACTGTAGAAAATGGGACTCTCATACCAGGGGCCTCTTTTTAAGGCTTGGGGCCCAATATTAGGGCTTCGCCTCCGGGGGCCCCATTTCTAAATCTGTAAAAAATGGGACTCCCGTACCATAGGCCACATTCTAGGGTCTCCCCCCCCCCGGGGCCCCATTTTAGGGTTTCGCCCCATTTCAGGGCTTTGTGACTCAAGGAGTCCCAATTTAGGGCTTCACCCCCAGATTCTTCCTTTTCCGAATATGTCAAAAATGAGTCCCCCGAGGGAAGGCAAAGCCATAAGAGGAGACCGCCGATGAATGGCGCCTTTTTCCAAAAAAATTAAAAGAATAACTCCAAAAATTAAGGGCGAAACCCTAAAAGGACGCCCAGGGTAGGGCGTTGTTCCAGCCCTGGCATGTCAATACCTACTCATTAACTAGTTACACAAATTGCTGTAGAAGTGTTTGTATGGTCTTTGTAAACTTGTAAAAAGACAAGATGCTTGATATATTATATTATATCTCATAAATATATAATATTAATATTATTTGCAGTCGTAGAAAAAAGTAGGTACAGTATGTAACGCGTGTGAAAAATCACTTTTCACACGAGTGCGAAGTTTGATGGCACGAGCCGTAGGCGAGTGACATAAATTACACTTCAACACTTGTTGCACAATATACTATTAGGTACTGCAAATATTTTGAGAAAACTCTCACTTTTTCCGTCGAGTGTGCTATGAATGGTTATGGAAACCGAAGATAAATAAATGACAGTCGTGCGTTTGTTACAGTTTGTTGCTGGCACTCCTGTTCTAAATATGCCCGAAGCCCGAATACAATATGTCAAAACTGACAGTCATTTGCAAATTTCAGAATAAGTATAGAGAAAAATGTTCATTTAATTTATAAAAATGGGGCTGTAGAAATAGTTCTGTGTGTTTTTCGAGCGTAAAATAAGATTGCCGTTTTCGAAAGATTACAGAAACATTCTTTGTCAGGCGGCAATCCGTTACTTTGCGCTCTAAAAATACAAATAATTATTACCAGTATATAATTACGAAGTAAGTTAATGACATAAAGAATGATGGCATGATATGACAAAACATTCATTGCTTTGCACAGACCTGCCCATAATATACAATAAGAATATTCAAGTTGAAATGTGGACCCAACAAAATATCACAGCTTTGTACTAAGCCGTGAAAATATTACATATATCGTAGTTATGATTAGATACTTACCTCTTTTTATCACTAGGAAACCGAAAGGAGCTCCTATCACAATTATATTTTTTATTAATACAACCTTTAGCGGCACAAACGTGTGCCATCTTTGGGAAACTCATGATATCGCTAGTTATAAAAACACGAAATCGGTATCAACACTTTTAACTACGCCTGTGTTCAATTATTTCAAAATCTAAGGTACAAATAGCCGCTACCGACGCTAGTGCCGTGATCTTCCCCATAATGGCGCCATGCGCAAGGATCGGCGCAAAGCGTTCTCACGAGCGGAGAGTCCTAGCTGATTGTACTAAGCTGTGTTGAAACCTTCTGCGTGCATTTTAGTAAAAGTAATTAAAACAGTTTTCTTGCAAGCCAATTCCATTGTGTTTTATTTCACCCATAATCCAACACTAATATGGTTAACAAAATGCGTGTCGAGTGCAAGGATTCTGTTCCGGCGGTATGGATGAGACCGTGTGAATTTTAATCAGGTCCCGATGATGCTAACATGGTTAGCAACCGCGCGTCGAGTGCAAAAATTCTGTGTTGGTATTGTGGATAAAAACTCTGTTTTAGTGCATTTTGCCGAAGGTTCCAAACCCCAACATACTTTTCAAATTTGCATCAAGATAATCGCCTGCTGAACTGCATATTGCATTGCGGGACACAGGTATAAAGTCGGAATTATACCCATTTGTAGTTACATCATCCAGGTGAGAAAAAACGTATGGGGTAGATATTTTTGCCAATCAACGTTAGGTTAAAAAATTTACTATAGCGTTTTTTATAACGTTCAGAAATTAACAAATGATGATTTAGCAGTATATTATATTTTTACATTTATCTATACACTTTCAATCTCAAAAAATAAAAATAATCTTGTAGTATTTATCTATTTATTAACAAACTTAATAACAATTAACAATTATTATGGTTAATTATGAACAATGAATAAACGCAGATGATAATTCTAAATATATTCGCTTTTTCTCTACTGGAAAAGGAACGAATTCGAAACGGAATCGCACTTCAAATTGAGAATAATACAACGAGCATTAGATGTAACAAAACTGAAGAAAAAATGGTATACAGGGAAAAATTAAAATACTGACAATTTAGTTTACTTGTTCATGAAAAAAAATACTGCCTAGATGAATATGTTAACACATCAAAATGAAAATACCAATCCAAAAAATGAAACATACAAACTCAAAAAAAAATCACACCATATTGCATTGCCAACTTAATGTAATTGTAAATATATGATTGAATACTTATATGACAATCATAAAATAAAATTTGCAAGAACAAAAAAGCTTAATCAGTCTCGTCAGTATTGTCAGAGTCAGAACTAAAGTCAGAGATATTGTCTTCGTCCTCGTCGTTTTCGTCAGTCGTAAAGTGGCGGAATGTCAGAGGCATCATACACTCATATTGCCTCCCTAGCCTCTTGAATTATCTTTTCTGTATGAATGACATATTTTTGCCAATGATCTTTGAAGTGCGATTCCGTTTCAGACTTGGGTAATTATTGCTTATACGGTTTTCTGCTATTTTTGGATTAAATGGAAAATTTTTCATCTAGGCACATTCTAGTGTCCTTAGGGATTGCAATTATACTGGCGTAGAAGAGAAATTTTGTTTTTATTTTTTTAAGGTTATGTTTCAAATTTGGGTTAGTTTTGGTTAGGTTTTGTTGGTTGCGTCCCCGTAGTAATAGCCCTCCACTCGCTTCGCTCGCTACGGGGGCGCGAACGACGAAAACTAACTCAAATTAAAAAAAAATACAAACATAACCTTAAAAAAAAAAAAAAATTTCTTCTCCGCCAGTATATTTGCAATCCCTAAGAACACTAGAATGTGCCTACATAAAATATTTTCCATATAATCTAAAAATAGCAAAAAAACCGTATAAGCAATAATTATCATATCTTTTTCTCGGCATTATTTCAAACTTTTTGAAATAACTTTCGACAACAAGTGGACAAGCCAATGTTTTTGATTAGCAGTGAGGGAGACTTCACATAACCAAGTATATGTATAAAAAATTAATAATCATCGAACATCAATTTTTTTCAAAAGTTTGTTTTCACCGCCATTTTGAATATACTAAACAAAGATAAACAAAAATTACGTCATTACAAATGGGTATAGTTCCAACTTTAGTATGTCTAATTTCATTTTAATAATTATATTGGATGAAAGTGATATTTATGTTCAATATTCTGCTGATGTAGCCGCTTCTAGGTTTTTATGATGGTTCAATTTAAATTAGATATGCTTAAGTACCCACCAAGCAGCACCTGACGTTACTTTACAGTAACTAGAAGTAAGGCCTTACTATAGAAAGAACGCGATACTCTGAAGTATCTTTGAAATAATGCGTTATTTTCCCCATATTTTAGAGCACAAATGTAGCTTTCATTTTGAGAGTTAGAAACAAATTGAGATGACAAAAGTTATAGTCTATTACATAACAAAGTGTTGAAAGTACCATTTTGTCCATTTTTCAAACGAGGATATTTAGCACGCGTGCGTTAGCCGAGGTTGAAAACTTACTTTCATACTAGTAATGCATACTATTTTTCCTACGACCGCCTATGAAAATGGCACAAGAAAAACTCATACAATTCTTAAGAAAGCGATATCACACGCGTCTTGGAATCCACTCTTCAGTACGTGTATTGAAAAGTACTCGTCGCGTCATCCACATCTGACAAGTCAAAATGTCAAATCAAATATGCTCTTAAATCGACGGCCACCGCCAACTATTTAGATAGTTTTGTTGAAGTTACTGTTCAACATCCGTGTGATATTAGGCATTTTCTAGCTAGGTTAAGTAAGGTTTTCTTTCCCATTTTCATTGTAGGAAAAGGTATATTATGCAATGAGCATTAATTAAGTTGTCACTCTCCGTCAAGGAAGCCGTTTACATTTAATATATCTTTGTCTCCGTCAATGTTGTGTAAACAACAATATGTCAAATAAAGAAAGAACATGTTTCTACCCTCTCAAATGCATCCGCGTTCGCGCAATTTCCCGCTCTGCTAGGAAAAAATTAGAATTTAGTGCCTTACAAATACTCACCCGTAAAGCATCGATCCAGTGATCGCTCTGCTCGAGTTTGGCGCAAAGAACATCTAACCAGTCGTAGCTCTGTTTTCAGTATAGTTTAGTCGAAGAAAAGGAGTGCAGTACGATCGTTCACTCGTCGCAAAGTATCTACCTAGTCGTAGCTCTGGTTGGCGCCAAGATATTGGGCACAGATATTTAGAAAATATCTGCTGTACTCTGTTCTCCTAGTCCAAGCGTGGATAAGAAATTCTTTTGGGCGTTTTTACCCATTTCCTCAAGACAGAAAACGCGATAGCGTCTCCAGTCTCTCCTGCTTCTGTTTGAAGAAGGTAAAATGGCGGTCGGAAAATTGTAGTAAGATAAGACAAATCTGTTCCTGTACTCAAGATTCGAAGCCTTATAACTCTGGTGGAGTTAAGTCGAGAGAATTGTAGAAGAAGTAAAGTAACAAGGTATTGTATTTAGTGTGAACGAAAAGCAGTTAGTTGAGATAAAATTGACTAAATTCAGTAAAGAAAGAAGTTCTTGTTAATTTAAATAGTCAAGAAGTTTTGTTAGACATTTATTAATAGTTAACCTTATGTACAGTACCTATTTAATTTTATGTGTGAAAGGATGAATGTTTAAAAGTAGTTAGAATTTTTTTTTCTAATTTTGACTTATAAAGTGACACTTTTCAAAACTGTTTGACGTTTTGAAACGTCCTACTTTTCGTAACTAGTTACGAAAAGTAAAATATTTCGCAACTGGTTATGAAAAGCACATTTCGCCATTAATTAAGAAACATACAGATTATTTTTTAAACTAAACTACTTAAACTACCTCTTTATTGTCATTAAATTTCATGTACCACATGGTAATGAAGATTTTTTATTTTATTCAATTTTATTACATGTGAATAAAAACATTAATTATAGATATTAATAACACAGTTCGAACAATTAGTGATATTGACCCCGGCTGACAACGAAGTTTTCTTTGTGGCATTAATTTCCATTTCATGGAAGTTTACCTCCAAGCATGTTTGTGTCAATCTTCTGTTTATTCGTTATGGAATTCTCCACATAACCCTCGGCAACTGTATTAGACTTCCATCCCCCATGCTGTTTGATTCTCAACAAATCGGCTCCAGAATCCGCAAGGAGAGTAATCGATGACCGTCGAAAACAGTAACAAACAAGGATTTGGCAACTTTAAAAACTGGGCAATTATTTTCGGCATATTTCCAAATGTATTAATGCCTACAGGTTGCACTCCACATTTCCCATTTGAATATTTGACAAAAAATCTGTCATGCTTAATATTTGACGGCCTCAGCAGAACGTATTTCTTTACCATTTCGATGCAATTTATACCTTCAAAAGCTCCAGCGGCTATAGCAAATTCTCGACATACTTTCGTCTTTGTGTTGGGAACTGTCACTTTAGCAAACTGCTCCTGAAATACTACATTTTCTACGCGAAGGAAAGTTAATTCACCTTTTCGGCAAGCTCCAGCAACTCCAATGATTAATGCTACCTTGGTCATTTAATGTTGCTCATCGGCAGCTTCTCTCATAAAATCGGAAATGTTTTCTTTACTTAAAATTTGTGATATTTTAGGCTGGTAACCTTCAGAATGACGTTTTAAAAACGGCAGTAGATTTGTATACTTCTTAATGTCAATATTTCTTTTTAGACACAATTCGTTTCTTAACATCGAATATAAGCTCCACAAGGTTGAATTCTTCATTTCCTTTTTTCTTGAAAATACGCTAGCAAAACTTTTTCGTTCAAATGGGTAATCCTTTTGTGTTCACACCAGAAACTAAATTTGGCATAGGCCAAATCATACTTGCTCCTCGACTTCTTAGGAATAATTGTAGATAACGCCGATTGAGCCGCTTCCTCAATGTCACTCGGTACGTCATTCTCTGAATCGGACATTGCAGTATATGTATTCTTCCACTTAATGAATTATTTACGAGAAGAAAAACGATTATTATTTTTTCTACGACTGCCCTGAAAATAGACAAAAACGCACTAACAACAGCTCTTGAAAACTGGACATTTCAAACATCGTGTGTTTAGATTAAAAGGCTTCGTCTCCGTTTTAGAGCTTCGCCTTCAGAGGTCCCATTTCCAGATCTTTAAAAAAGCGGGCCCATTTTTAGGGCTTCACCCCCCAGGAGCTTCTTTTTGCAAAACTGTAGAAAATGGACCTCTCGTACCAGGGGCCCCCTTTTAACACTAGAACTGCCGGAGGGGTCAAAATGACCCCTCTTGCTCTTTGATGTGGGATAATTTTATAGTTATTTAAATTACGTGTGTGTAATTTCATGACTTTTATTATCTTTTTTAAACGATTATATTATGCAGTATGCAATACAGTTGCCAATCTTACCTACCTAAAACTGCTGAAGGGGTCAATTTGACCCCTTAGGTTTACATTTATTTTACCGCCTAATATTATTTATCTATACTTCAAAAAATATATACAGATTTATAACAGCATCACTTCGCAAATCCCCAGTTATAGACGGTAAAAACTTCGGCACCATAAATACGTATCTAAATAGGCGGACCCAGTAATGAAACCTCATTTGAAAAAAGGAAGAAATGTCACAACTGATAACTTTTTCACGAGTTTATCTTTGGCAACACAATTGCTAAAAAATAAAACTGTCTTGGTAGGAACAGTAAATCGCGCCAGAAGAGAAGTTCCTGATAGTGTAAAAATGAAAACTCGGAACTTCATAGTACAACAATTTTTCAACATGGTGATTGTATCCTAACCAGTTATCAAGCAAAGCCCAATATTTATTTCGAGTACTATGCACTCAACTGTCAATATAGATAATGTGCCAAAGAGAAAACCTGAAACCATATTATTACACTATAACCAAACAAAATTTGGAATTGATATAGTTGATGAGATGGCTAGAAAGTTTTCATGCAAATGAGGTTCACATAGATGGCCAGTTCATGTTTATTACAACATATTAGAATTTGACAGTAATAAATAGTTGGGTTATATAATAAATCCGTATCCGGATCTCAAATAAAGAGAAGAGAGTTCATACTCAATTTAGCCGTAAAACTTTGAAAACAATACATGCAAGAGAAAAATTGTCAAACATTAGGAGGAGCAGCACCGAAGACGATTATCCAAGACCCCAAAAACGTCAAATCCTAAAATGTGCGGGAAACAAAAGACATTTTTGTTATATGTAAGAAATACGTTTTTGGAAAATGCCTTGAAACTGTTAAAAAGTCATATGTTTGGAAAAAGTAAATTATAGCACCGAACATATTATAACGTATTATGTTCGGTGATTATAGGTAGTACCTACATATTAAGTTTTGTAATACTAAATAAGAATATATAGGTGATTTTTCTTGAGATTTGTATTTAGAATAGATAACATTTGCTTTATGTAGTGCAATAAAACCATGTTTCGTATCAAATGAATATTTATATTTTAAGGGGTCAATTTGACCCCAGCGGCGGTATTCGGTAGTAAGATTATTCGGCGCTTCTAGTGTTAAGGCGTGGGGCCCAATTTGAGGGCTTCGCCCCCGGCGGCCTCATTCCTAAATGTGAAAAAAATTGGACTCCCGTACCATAGGCCCCATTCTAGGGTTTCGCCCCTGTGGCCTCATTTTAGGCTTCGCCCCCGGAGCCCCTTTTTCAAAATATTTGAAAAATAGGGACGCCACACCGGTGGCTCCATTTTAGGACTGTGCCCTAGCGAGAATCTCTTACTCACGTAGCTTCTTTCATTATAGGAATAACATTTTCTGATAAATCAATAATACAAAAGTTTCCCATATAACATGTCATTTTCTACCACACTCTCAGTAGTGCACTCTCTATGTAGCAGTCGTAGAAAAAGTATAGTGTGCTACACGTGCTGAAAAAACTTTTCACACTCATGAAACAAACTGTCTCATTCGTGTGAAAAGTCTTATTTTCAGCACTTGTTGCACAATATACAATTTCAATTCTTTGGACAGTTTAAACTCATAAAACATGACACTAAACAATACTTGCTTCCATAGCAACGAAGTAACAAATAAACCTCTCCGAACATACTAGACGATTTAAAAGGAATCTACGAGGGATACTCGGATGGCCCATTTTAGTACTTTTAATTTGAATTTAAATAGTAACTTCCTATGCAAAATTAGAAAAAATATTGTGTGAAACACGTTGGGAAACACAATTTTTCGTAACTCGCGTTCTTTTGCGCAACGAGCGAAGCGAGCGTTATGAAAAATGGTGCTTTTCCCAACTGGTTGCGCAAATAACTATTATATATTAATCATAATTAATGCAAATTAATTCTTGCATTATTAAAGTACGTAATACCTAAAATACATGTTTCAATTCACACCCTATGAACACAAACCCACCAACCTATTTTGAAGCAGTCCACTAATTAAAGTGGTTAATTACCACCCCCCATCCTTTGTGGTGATAAATGACTTAAGAATGAATTGTTTATAATGACCATAAACCGATGGAAAATTCAAACAGACCAAGCGGATTTTTAGATTAAGTTTGTAATATTAATATTTATGCGCGATTTGCAGAATTTATAATACAATTTATTTTCTTAACACAAGAGTTCCATTTTTTTTGGTTTGAAACATCTTACCATTTACATGGTGTAATCAAACTTTTTAAGTACCTGGTTTCCACATTTTTATTTTTTCAATCCTTACTTTATGAAGAAAAACAAAAACACTAATTACTCAAAATTTTGATGACCCTTTTCGTTCATGAAATGTCGATGCTTTACTAAAACCTTGCACATATTGGAAATTTGTGTTAGTAGACTTTACTCTATTTTGTAAAAGCAGATTTTGGTGGGGATTATAACATCCTAGCACTTTTGCAATAAGTGCATTTTAGTTTATTTCATTTCGTAATGACCAGTGGCGTATCCATAATAAGTAGGTACGCAAAGGTAAAAACGCGCATGAATGATGTTTCAAGCAACTCGTTAACGCATGCTTTACCTACCGATTTACATTTTTATTGCCTCATGAATTCATCAAATTCTAAATGCTGTATAGGTATGTACGAGACTTATCACAGCAGAGAGGAACATATCACAACAATTAATCAAGATGCGAAGAAAGTTCGAACCTGGGGCGACAGGAATTTAGTCCAGTTCAATGCAGCAAAAACACAAGCAGCCACACTTACCAAGAAAGCCAATACGGCAGGCCCTGACATCATTATGGCAGGATCGACCATTCCTTCATCCTCGTCAATCGGACTACTTAGTGTCTCGGTCAACAGCAATATGCCCTGGCGTAACCGCGTTGCTATCATCACAAAATCAGCCTCGCAGAAGCTTGGTGCGCTATTTCGCAACAAAAAACTGTATACACCAAAGCAGCTGCTCTTGCTTTACAAAGCGCAAATAAGACCGTGCTTAGAATATTGGTCACGCATCTGTGGTGCCTCGCCTAAGCACACCCTAAAGCTGCTAGGTTCCATTCAGAAGAGAGCTGTGCGTCTCGTCGGCGACCCGGAGTTGTCCCGGGATCTAGATAGTCTAGAACACTGCAGACATGTGGCCGAGATATCCCTGTTTTACAGATATTTTCACGGCAGATGTTCCCAGGATTTGTCCCGGATCCCCCAGTAACGCCTGCCTGACAGTCGCGACAGACGGCAAAAGCACACTCGTTCGTTGTATAACACAAATACCTAGAACGTCGCTTTACAAGGACTCCTTTGTCTGGTGCACTGCATCACTGGAAATTTCAGCTCTCTAGCTATACTGGAGCATGCTTCATTAAAGTGTTTCACTTTGATTTCCGTTTCATTTTTTCGGACTTACTACCCTCGCTAAAAAAAAAGTTTCACTTCAAAAAAATTGATGGTTTGCATTAAGAATATTATGTAGCTAGAATCAAGTTTAGTTTAAGTACTTTAAGTTAATTAAACAGTAATTCATGACGAATGTATCAGAATTACCCATGTATTTACAGTCCAGTGAATTGCTTTCAACACATCTGGTGGTGCAGTGGTCAAACCTTATGCTTATGCCCCATTCGCACGGGCCGGGTTCGATTCTCGTCGGTAGCAAGACATATTTTTGTAAATTTTATATAGTTTTTAATATCGCTCTGTTGAACTTTTCACTTCTGTCGTGCGGTGAAGCACACATCTTTTTTTCTCTATCTTTGTTATTGGTATCAAAAAAATGCTACCAAAACTAGGCAAAAAAGTAAAGAAACCTAGTGATTTGTTTCTATTGCACAGGCTCAAACTGAAAAGAGTAAGAAGCATTTTCAAAATTTAGTTTTCTCAAAATTAAAGATTATTTTTTAAACAAGACAGAAACAATTGTGTCAAGCAAAAAACTTCTCAAAAGTAGACATTAATAATTATTTTACATTACTTTTTCTGATAAACATAAAACAAAAATATGTAAGTAACTATGTATTCTTGTTTAAGTTTATATACACTACCTATTATAATAATTATTATGTTCATTTCTGTAATGAGTATGGCTCTCAAACGATGTTTTGTTGTTATTTTGGTAAATTACATGTAATTAACTTGACCAAAAAGCAAGAGCGGCTCTATGCGAGGTTTGGTAATGGGGGTAATTACCCCCCACTGATCCGAAATAACCCAAACGGATAAAAACTTAAACAAAAAATACTATCATAATTCAAAGTATATCCTTGTTTTCTGACTACTATATACCTATAGTTTTCTATATCGTTTCGTACTGAATTTGTTGTTCATTTATTTTTTTTCGTTTCAAGCTTCTGTTCTTTTACTGTATACCAAAATTAGTGAGCCCTTTTTAATTCCTAATTTGATTTAAAATATATTCAGATTTTCCTTAAAGGTCGGACTTAACATGTATTTGCTAGGTCGTCTGCATCACAGTGGCGGCTCGCGACTTTGAATAGTGGGGAAGAGCTACCGATTTTTGAAAGAAGGAACAGCGCCGTAGGCGAAACATTTTTGGGGTTCACGCCCAAACTGCCAAAATTATTTAATAATAAAATTATTACCGGTATTTTTTAGGGAAAGCATCAAAAAATAAAATATATTCATATTGTATTAGCAACAAAATGATTTGTTGCTAATACAAATCATATGTCTACGAAAAACACACTAAAACTAGAATATATAGAAAATATCTCTTGTATAATACTCTAATGGATGAACCGTGGAATGTAAATACAAAATAATTCCAAGAATTCACGGCGGAATGTCCCCTAATAAACTCGAAACAACGTGCTTTCGTGTTGGACGTGTTGATCTGAGAATGGCAGTGCTACACGCCAGCTCTTCCAATCATTGCAAACCAAGCAAATGTACGACCATTACGACGTCATCGTTGTCATGGCAACCAACTAGTTGCGCTTATACTTTTGATGACTCGACGGCTCTCGAGCGATACCTCTTCCTTAAAGGTCTACACAAATGATAATGAGATTGCCACTGCTATCGGCGCGTACGCGAAAAGAAATAGACATTTTCATGGGGGTTCACCTCTGTTCTATTCGAGTTAACGGGCAATGTGCAGGTGGCGAGATTCTTGTTCTTGTTTCATGAAGCATTGAATTTAATATTTGAAAATAATTGAATTATTAGTTATTAGGGGGGTAACGGGAAACAGATTATTCCTTCACTAAGAAAATTTTATCATTGAATCTTAAAATATATTATTTTACTGATGAATGAATTAATTGTATTTTTTAAATTACATTTTCTTGAGGAAGTGGCACTTCCCCTACTTCCGCTGAATAGCCGCCACTGCTGCATCCAAAAGGTATATATTGATTGTCGAGGTGGAGTACCTCATTAGTCTATTCTGGAATCTATTTTATTCAGGAAAAATTTACCTTCTTTAAGGATCATACTATACTACAAAATTATGGCACTCTGAAGAAAAATATAGTTTCCACGAATATAATAACGCAGGATTTGGTGAACGTTGAAGAATGGTTTAAGATAAACCTGTTGACAATAAATAAGTACAGACTCACGTTGTGGGTGTTACTTGATTATGCAGGAAGCTCTGCATGTTTTGTTGTTATGTTCTGCCGCCAAGTCAACGGATATTTGCAAGCCCTTATTTAAATACAAAAAATAACTAAATATATTACCGTTGCTTATTTTAGAAACGGTGAGCCTTGTAATAAAATACAAAAACACACTACCAAAGACCATATTATTAAATCAAGATTACAGTTACTAAAGAGAGCAGCCGGTGCTTATCCCAAAGCTCAGGCTTGACCGAGAAATCTCTCTGATGTGAAAGCAGGAAATATTTAATCATCTCTCATCTTGAAATTAGCTCCTGAGCACTCTTACTTTGCTTCGACGTACGGTCAAGAAATACCTTGCCGATAAAAACTATTACATCGTTCTGACTATTTTGCCATACAACTTTTGATTAGGTCTAATTTTTGCCTGTTTTTATAATTCCCGATTAAAATAATTTTGATGACTTACTTCTGCTTACAGTTTTATCTGAAATTGTTTTATTTCATCTATTGCTCTTTTTGTTTTCATAAATTAGTGCCAATAACTCCTTTATAAACCTTCTCTTTAGTCACAAAATAACTACTTAGTTAAGCTAATCTTATTGTAAATTTCATTTTAATTGCCCTACATTTTGCGTATAGCAGATTGCCTAGGTACGGTAATTTATTTATTTAACTTTCTCCATTATTGAAGTGCTTTATCAACATGATTTGGTGATATCGATATTAAAGCATTTCTTAACTTTGACCTTGCTTCCCGTTATTAATTATGTTTTATTAATAAATCGGGTTCAACTCCCTTAAGCCAAAATTTTGGGTATACCCCGTGAAAACTAGAGAGTTGTTTTTCCCTTTGAAACGATTAATTCACCTGTCTAAGAGTAACTACTTTGAACGCCAATTAGTCACTACCAAATTAATCAGTGTCTTGAATGCCACACATCTGTCAGTGTATACTGACACTGCCACATTCAAAACACTACTAAAATACCTACGTCAGAGAATTGAGAATGAAAAAATTTGAAAAGCTGGGTATCGAAATGGTTTCATGTAGAAGTAGAACAAACAGGATTGCAATTTGATATAATAGCTTTTATTAACATTTCTATTAAAGGGAACTTCCGGTTTTCAGAAGCATAGAAGCAATCGGATACCGGAACTATATAGCCTTCGGTTTAGCTGGAAGTTGACGTCAAGAGAAAGTTTATTAAAAACTATATACATTAACGTATTCCTTACGTTTCCTCCGCACTGTATAAGATATATTACATTTATTCCAGGGATCCATTAATCAATTTATCATTGCCGCGACCCTACCTACTCATCTCTGATGAACATTATAAACAAATCAGGTTTATTAATTTTTTATTGGAAGTTCAGAGGTCCTGCTATAAATTAACCTTTCTAACAAGCATTTAAAAGTGCAAATTTTATTATTCCTTTATAAAATCAGAAAATTCAAACACACATAAACATCTGGTCCAAAATGAAACTAAGAGCATTATTTTCAATATAAGGCGATAAGAGGCAATACTGATAATTTTTTCTTCAAAGTCGAAAATTATCACGATAATATGAATTGTGAAATGTTTTAAAAGTTGCTAAAGGATCAACTGATAAGAAATTTAAATGCTTCGTCTTTAACTGCATTAGACAATGCATCGGATCATCATCATTCATGAATTCTAAATAAACAACCTACTTCAATTTGGTGTTAAGTCGTAATTGATATTTATGAGTGGCTTGAGACGCATGATCAAAATACTTGACCAAACATGCTCATATCGGAACTCCTATCAATATAAACACTCAAAATGTACGCCGTAGATGAAATATTATGCTGGTATTACGGCTACCGCTATACCATTGTCACTTTAACGTAATAGAATTTATATGGGTCAATCTTATTACGAAAAATATGTAGGTGATGGTCTTTAATCCCAGCATGTAGCAATAATTTGACAAGATTTCTTTTCGCTTACACAATACTGCTTCCGACGCAAATGATGATGTTTTCTTTGTTGAACAAGATGATAACAAAGGAAATGCCGACGGTGAAATAAATAAACTCCAGAAATTGAGATGGACTCTGGCAACAGAGAAAAGAAAAACGAGAAGCAGAATCTAGGAAACCAGGCCAAAGCCACTTTTGGGGACCAATGAAGCTGAGACCGGTCTTAAAATGGCAGAAAAGAAAGCCTACATTTCACTCTCAGGCTTTACGTCCGAAGTT
Organism: Pissodes strobi; assembly: GCA_016904865.1. NCBI lineage: Eukaryota > Metazoa > Arthropoda > Insecta > Coleoptera > Curculionidae > Pissodes > Pissodes strobi. The sequence goes on along the minus strand of JAEQML010055081.1, from coordinate 13,720 downwards.
GAGTCAAATGCTGTGCTTGTTTCCTTAAAAACAACAACTTGGAGGCTGGGTGCAAGTGTGATAAGATGAAGACCAGAGATCATCATAAATCTGCATTTAAACTGGAAGTACTATATGAAAAGAAAAACACGTACTTAAACCTAAGTCTGTGGTACAGTACAGGGTACCAGCATTAACCATTTTTTGAACATTCAGCGTCGATATCAGAATGGACACACTCAGAATCGGGTAAATTAAAACCAAAATTGATTCAAAATATATTTATAAAATCTAGCCCTGTACATAATATTAAAAATTTTTAAACAATGTTTGTAAAGTCACAGTCGCTGGCAAAGGTTTTCTGCTCTAAATTGGGAGGATACTGTCATCTGCAAAACTGAAAGGGTTATTGGTTTCGGTCAGCAGGTCATTAATATAGATGAAGGCCAGAGTTGGTGAGAGTATTGCGCCCTGAGGCACTCCCGCATTAATGGGGAATTTGTCTGAGATGTGTCCATTAACTGCAACGTGTAGAGATCCGGAGATCGGTTCTTAAGAAAACTGGCGGGCCAGCTGCAGAGAGACGCTGGCAGTCCGAAAGACGGCAGTTTGTTGAGCTATCCGTCCTGCCAAACTCTGTCAAATGCCTTCGAAATATCCAACGCAATCGCTCGTAATTCTCTGTAGTTCTCAATTACCCTACTCCATAAATGAGTGACATAGGCCAATAGGTATATCTCCTGTCGATCTCTCTTTGCGGAAGCCGTATTGGTTATAGGTAATTATTCTGATGGTCTCGAAGTACTTGAGTAGTTGTTGACTGACTACACGTGCCTTTGGAGATTATTGGAAGAAAGGCAATTGGACGATAGTTTGAGGGCGTGGTTTTCTTGCCTTTTATTGGAACAGGTGGCACTCGAGCGATTTTCCAAGAAGATGGGTGAGAACCCTTTCGGTAAGACAAAGGAAAAAGTCTGGAAAAAACGGCCGTTGGTTCGTTGGCGCAGTCCTATAACACGATGACAGATATTCCATCCAGCCCTGATGCCTTTTGCGATTTTACGAATGTCACGGTGCTGAAACTTAACTTCTGTCATGGTAGTGTTGATGTTGGATATGGTGGAGAGAGCCTTGCCATGAAGGACGTTTAAGGTAGAGTGCGATGAAAACATTTCGGCATGTTTGCTTTTTCCTTAGCTGTAGTCCCGTTACGCCGCTTCGTCTGTCAAAGGTGGAAGGGACGTTTTTGTAAACTTATTACTTACTGCCCTACGAACCAGGGACCCAGAACTATTATTTCTGAATTGGGATGGTCGACCTCTATTGAATCAAAAGTAGTAGCTAGTGTTGTAAAAAAGCTTTGGTAGGATTTATCGCTCGTAGGGCAATAGAGACAGCATATAAACTTGGTTAAGCACTTGTCAGTGAAATTGAACCACATGACGTCAAGGTTATTCGGCTCGAGCGCTTCCTCGCGGCGACAAAGGTCGCTTCGAATAAAAAGGCATAGTCCGTTCTTATGTCTAAATCGGGAGTTTAGGTCGTAACCAGGGTAGAGGTAGTTTACTGTTGTTGTTGTAAAACATACTTGTGTTTCTGTAAGGGCTAATATGTGTAGTTTATTTGTTTGTAGATGTTGATGTACCGACTTAATGTTTGTATTTAGGTATCTTATGTTGCAGAAATCTATTCTAAATTGGTTCGGTATCCTTGTTGCCTGTGAACGTTGCATGAAGGCCTCCCAGGGTCACTCGGAGATCCGAATGCCCGAGCAGTTTACTTCCGGAATGTTTTGATCCTGGGAGCACCATTATGTCCATATATTCCGACTGCGAAACCCAGAACCACCAGGGCGGAAGCGGAACGTGATTCAGAAAAACCACTTAGCGCTTCTCAATTTTAGTGGCGTGGTACCTCACCGGACGATGCGAGTAGGCTTGTGCATCTACCACCTAGGGCCGCTTCCACTGGAAGCATCGCCCTCAGACTCATTTCTTTGATGGTCCTTAGCCTGAAAGGGGTGAGAATGGGGTTTGCTCGGTCACTCCCCAGTGTTCAGCTCCAGACTTTGTAATTTGGTGTTCTCCAGCCTGAAGGAGGACGATGGGGTTTGATGGGCTACATCTCGTGGCAACTCGGAATGGCGGAGGCATCACTTCCCGTAATCAAACTGCTCTCACCAGTTTGACGTTCCTTCCTGCTAATGCAATGCAGCCCCGCTTGTCATCAGCTGCCATTGATCAGCTCCAAACTTTGTACTTCGGTGTTCTACAGCCTGGAGGAGAATGATGGGATTTGATGGGCCAGACCCAGTGGCAGCTCGGAATGGCGGGGGCGTCACTCCCCGTAATCTAACTGCTCTCGCCAGTTTGACATTCCTGCCTGCTAATGCAATGCAGCCTCGCTTGTCACAAGCTGCCATTGATCAGCTCCAGACTTTGTACTTTGATGTTTTCCAGCCTGGATGAGGATGATGGGATTTGATGGGCTACATCCCGTGGCAACTCGGAATGGCGAGGGCGTCACTCCCCGTAATCAAACTGCTTTCCCCAATTTGATGTTCCTGCCTGCTAATACAATGCAGCCCCGCTTGTCACAAACTGTCATTGATCAGCTTCAGACTTTGTATTTCGGTGTTCACCAGCCTGGAGGAAGGTAATGGGATTTGATGGGCCACAGTAAGGAAGTTCCACTGCCAAGCGTTGCCCTTATAAAATTGTAAGAAATCGTGAAATGCAGTTTTTCATATGGCCAGTATGGAAAACTTGACGTATATTATCTACTATAATCTATTGTTACATTACCAATGTGAATTGTTACATCTTCCGTAAATAATTGAAAAACTTTTAAGAGTATTTCGGCATCTGACACACGCTTTACCTTACAAATGTTTGGGTTTTCTCTCCACTATCGTTTTGAATTGGTTATATTGGGCCTCTTCGGCTCTGGCCCCAGGATGTAAACCGCACAAGTGCTAGTTTAGTGACCCTAACGAAGCTGAAATATCTAGGCAACTTGAAAACAAACCTTCAACGTTTCGGGGATCAAATCTGTCACCGTCGCGTCGTCAAGAACGAAAAAATCAAAAAATGAGAATGGTTAGTAAATGTAAAAAGCTATCGCAAAAATTTGTCAAGTTTTGAATAGACTTTGACAAGATGACAATAATAATGTCATATCGTACAATTACTGGTTAGTGGTCTATTTAGGTGAGTTTAATAATGAGGTGATACTTCTGACATCAGGATTGAGTTGGGAATGTCTTGAGAGCTAAGCCCACCGGCAGGCGGCGAGCGGGCGGAAGAAAACGAGACGAAGACGCTCCCTACTCGCTTCTCAACCGCAATAACTTTAATATACGTATACGCTATTGAAGCTGGAATGACCGCGGCTGCTGCTTGCATCAGACTTGCCCTCCAATTGATCCTCGCGCTAAACCGTCTTGAGTGTACTCATTCCGATTATGGAGCCTTGGATGAGTTCCGTATAGTTATTTTTCGTCATTACCTCCCTGTTCCGGGAGGCATTTAAACATTCTAGTATACGATTCAGCACTTACGTAAATTTCATTGGTCGATCTGGATTCGTTTCGATCTGGTAAAGCGGTACCAGAATGTTAGAACGGTGCCGAAACACAGGTCGGAATGTTGCCATGCTTTTGGCCCGGATTTTATCATATATATGCTGCTGACCACGTGTCAACAGCATATCCTAATTTCCGAATGAACACAACCAATCAGAATTGCAACGTTTGTTTACTATTTCCGAATGTCTAGTATTTCACTTTACGCATAGGCCTCCGCTCGCTTCGCTCGCTATGGAGGCGCAACCAACAAAAACTAACCAAGGACGTGCCCAAAGTGAAGAAAAAACTTTTCACTTACTTAAAAACACCGACGGAAATCGAACTCGGGGTGCCGTGTCACAGGCACAGCATCTGACCACTGCACCACCAGAGTACTTGAAAGAAATGCATTGCACCGTAAAGACATGGGTAAACTAGCATTACAAATTTGGTCATGCCTTCAGCCAGTCCAAATCGATCAATGAAATTTTTCCAAGTGCCAAATTCTATACCAGAATGTTTAAATACTGCCGGGAGTAATTTGCGCGCCTGCTGGGTTGCCCGTTACAAAAATGGTAAGCGCACAAACTACCATCGACAGTTGATAAGGCAGACATTTGAAAGATGCGTCGTCGGTACAATGACCATGCGGTCAGCGTAAAGTTATTCAGGCTCACCAAATTGTACGATGACGAGTGAACTCGCAACCGATTGGTTTTGATCTAAAAAAAGCACTCCTTCAGTCTCCGGTCGCAGCTCTGTTTGTATGTATTAGCTCTAGAATTACCACAGTTATCCAAGTCTGTGTGATGTTGGGAATTGACTATAATACTGTATAAAAGGTCTTTTACACGATCATATCAGTTCTCAGTTCAGTTTCACATTCAGTCAAAATAGGTCTGTCCATCCCGTCAGTTCTCCATCTCCGCTTGTGTTTCCTTTCAGTTTTTATCTTTTTACACGTAGGAAAAACGGACAGTTCGACTGAGACTGAAACTGAACTGAGAACTGGTATGGCCGTGTAAAAGGCCTTAAAGAATGTAAATGTGGCAATGATAGAAGCGGCACCGTTGCGCCCGCAAGTTTGAAGTAAATAGATTGTGTGACACTGACATATTTTTTTATGTCAAAAAGTTTTGCTAAAAAGTCCGAAGAGAAAGATTGCGCTCTCGACATTCTCGCACACAATTGCTTTCTTGGTTTGTATAACGTAATTTTAGTACGGTAGTTTAGTGGTTGAGTGGAAATTCGGCTGTGTAAACCTTCAATAAAACGATGATGTTTCGGGAAGGTAATGTTCAATTTCCTCATGGCAAGTAAATAAAGATTTGCGAACCGACGGGAACTTTAAGAGGAGTGTCCTGAGCAGAATGAGGAGCAATTTTCTTCAATTTAAGACATTTGACGGCAATGTCAAGGATTGGTTGCCGTTTTGGGCACAATTCAGCAAAGTTCATGATGACCGTAATATTGATCCCAGTGACAAGGTTGAATATTTATTGCAGGCTACTGTGCCAAATAGTAAAGCCAGACAGTTAGTTGAAAGCTTTCCTACAATAATTGGGAAAAATTATTTTAACATTATTGATTGCTTAAAAGCACGTTTTGGTAGAGAGGACTTGCAAATAGAGATTTATGTACGGGAACTTTTAAAGTTGATAATTCATAATGCTATTTCTACAGATAAAACTGACCTGTATGTATTATATGATGGTATTTTAACACAGTTAAGGACGTTATAGACATTGGGGGTTACATCAGAGGGTTGTGCGTCAATGCTTTTTCCGTTGATTGAGTCCTGCTTGCCAGAGGATTTGCTTAGAGTGTGGCAGAGGTCTCGGCAGAGGTCTCCACTGGCTGTGTATAATTCAGAAAAAAATCGGTGGCAAGTAGTTTACAAGATTTGGACCAGGATGGGGTTGAGTTGACAGCTGAGGCCACCTCACCTGTGATTATGGCGTAGTAGATAGGCCGAGCAGAACAACCCCAGGGCATATGGTATCTACTGCCTCAGGTTTAATAAATTGTGATACGAGAGCCATGGTAGTAAAATGTGTATTTTGTGACAAACCCCATGAAGGTGCTAGCTGTTTCAAAGCTCAAAGTTACTCCTTAGAAAAACGAAAAGAAATTTTGGCCTCAAAAAGGGCATCAAGCTCGCAAGTGTAAAGCTAGACTTAAATGTTTGATTTGTGGTAAGTCTCACATAGTTGTGATGTTTCCAGAACCAGGAGGGAGTTCAGAAGGAAGCAGACAGTTTAAAGAGGAGAGAGGCTCAACTCCAACTAAGGAATCTTCTGCTATGTTGTTGACGTGTACCAATGGGACTTCAAGTCATGTATTTTTACAAACTTTGAGGGTGCAGGTTAATGGTGTGAATGGGTCAAGAATGGTACGTGCATCGATTGATGCAGGTTCCCAGAACACCTAGCTCCACAGCTCAGTTGTTAAATTATAAGTCGAGGCGTCAAAATAAAATTAAACATTGCTTGTTTGGAGGTACAATGTCGGAGATGGTGCATGAATGTTACGATGTCAGACTCACTCATGGCAAATATAGTTGTACGATCGAGGCGTTGTCTCAGCCTACAATATGTGTGGATGTTTCGCCTGTATTTCATGGACCCTGAATAGATGAGTTGAAAGGTTTTAACATAAATTTAGGCGATCAGGGAGACCCAGCCCCCATTGAGGTTTTAATTGGGGCAGACGTGGCTGGTAAACTATACACTGGCCAAAGAAGAGTTCTTCCTAATGGTATGGTAGCCATCGAAACTCTCTTAGGTTGGCCTTTGATGGACAGAATTCCTTTGAATACACCAACCAACACTTGTTTAAAAGCAATATCCTTGTTCTTGAGTGATGCTTCCTTGACACAGTTGTGGCAACTGGATGTGCTAGGCATTAAAGATCCTTCGGAGACCAAGTCCAGGTACCAACTGACTGAAGCTGCACAAGAGTTTTTTTTATTGAGACTGTGACTTTAAATTCTGAACAGATATGAAATAAGACTGCCTTGGGTCGAAAGTCACCTACCAATCCCCTCCAATTACAGTATTGCTGTTAAAAGAGTACACTGAAGAAGTTGGAAAATTTAAAGCTCTACAAGTCATATGATGTTATTTTCCAGGAGCGGGAAGAAGAGTGTATTATTGAAAGGGTTTCTGCTGCGGAGAGGGACAATGGTAATGTACATTATTTATCACACAGACCTGTAATCAACGATGGTAGCACCACACGGATAAGACCTGCTTTTGACGCTTCTGCGAAGGAGAAGGATTGTCCTTCATTGAATTGTTGTCTAGAAAAGGGGCCAAATTTGATCGAGCTGATTCCAGACATCCTTGTAAGATTTCGACAGAATAGGTTTGGAGTTAGTGCAGACATTCGCAAGGCATTTCTCCAGATTAGCGTCAATCCAACTGATAGGGATTTGCTTAGATTTCTTTGGACAGATTCTGATGGGCGAGAGGTTGTGTATAGGCATAGGCGAGTGGCCTTTGGGGTTAACATTAGCCCATTCCTACTGGCAGCCACTTTGGACTACCACCTGTCGAAGGTTATGGAAAATGTGAAAGAGGGGAGTCACTGTATGATAGAAATATTCTTGCTACTCTTTCCAGAAGATTCTATGTCCATAAGTGCGTAGCGAGTGTGCCAAATGAGAAAATCTTGGATGCCTTCATCAGGGAATCGAGCATGATTATGGCAGAAGATCAGTTTGATCTCCGAGGGTGGGAGCACTCTGGTTCAATTAATGATTCTAAAGCTATAGCACTTCTAGGTTTGATCTGAAATACTAGTCAGGATACTTTGAGTATTAATGAGACCTGTTTACATCTTGAACAGCCTGTTACTAAGCGTGTAATGCTTTCTTTGGCTCAGCGGATCTTTGATCCTGTGGGTTTTACTTGTCCAGCTACCCTCGTAAGTTATTATTGCAAAAGATCTGGAAGAAAAAGCTTACATGGGATACGGAGGTAGATGAAGACACAGATAATTTGTCCAATGCTCGGTTGAAAGATTTGAGGTGCATGCTTGATATACAAATACCTAGGTGGTTTTTTGGTGGTCCTGGAGAAGCGGAGGATACACAAATGCACATTTTCTGTGATGCAAGCAAGAATGCGTATGCCACTGTTATTTATCTGAGGTGTTTATGTTTTGGTGAAGTCCAGATCCGTCTAGTGGCAGCAAAAAGCAGGGTGGCACCAAGTAAAATGGTCACAATTCCACGGTTGGAACGGTTAGCTGCGGTGATAGGAACCAGGCTATCAAAAGCTGTCCAAAAAGGTTTAGGTGCTAACTTCAAATGTACTTATTGGACTGATTCTTCCACTGTGTTGGCATGGATCTACAAAAATGAAAGTTGGGGCACATTTGTGTATAACAGGGTCAAAGAAATTAGAGAAGCAACATCCATTGACGTGGCATGTGCCGGGTGTTTTGAACCCCGCTGACCTCGCTTCCCGTGGGTGTTCACCCAAACACCTAGTCGAGTCAAAATGGTGGGAGGGTCCAGACTGGCTCCGTCAAGAGGATTCTTTGTGGCCTAGAGAAAAAATCGATAGTGACTTCATTGGTGAATTCTGGGCCAACTATGTCAAGCTCGGATGACTGGCATTTGAATTATTTTTCCTCATTTTTGAAGACCATTAGGATGATCGCTTGGTTGAAACGTTTTATAAAAAATACTCGACATCCTAAAGCAAAACTTCGTGGAGAACTTAATCAAGAAGAGATTGATGGTGCTGAAGTCTTTGTTTTCACGATGGACCAGTTAGAGTCCTTTGGTGGGTCCGATATTGTGAAATTGAAGTCATTAGATCCAATTACTGATGAACGAGGCCTAATTAGACTAAAATCCCGAGTGAGTGCGCGGCAAGATAGTGAGCTTTTCCGCTACCCAATAGTGTTGCCTTCTAAACACCCCATAGTGATCAAGATTATTTTTTGTGCTCACATTAAATCGTGTCATATTAGAACGCAGGGTGTTTTAAGCTTGTTGAGGAAAAAGTTTTGGATATTGGGTGGACGTCGAAGCATTAGGACTGTCATTTCAAGATGCGCGATTTGCAAACGATATAATAGGTCTGTTCTAGCAGCGATTTCAAACGGTTTCAAACCGTCCGGAGTTTATATGGCTATGCGCAAACTGCGTACGGTTTGAAACCGTTTGAAATCGCTGCTAGAACAAACCTAATAGCAAATCGTTTGGCGTTAGTGCACCTCCTCTTCCTTTAGATAGAGTTAGAGACGCTTCAGGGTTTGAGGTATCCCGGGTCTATTTTGCGGGCCCAGTGTTCCTTAAAGATGGAACTAAAGCATGGATTTGCCTATTCATATGCGCGGTGTATCGCGCGGTACATTTGGAACTTGGTACGTCATTATCTGTCACGAACTTTTTAAAATCGTTGCGACGTTTCATCGCGAGGCGCGGAAGACCTAAGATAATTTTTAGTGACTAACTCAAACTAACTCTAAAACAGCTTCTTAGGAAAACTCTGAGGCATGCGGCCCTTACGTATGAAGAGTTAGTCACCGTGTTATGTGACTGTGAGGCGGTAATAAATTCGCGTCTGCTTACTTACTTGTCTAGCGATCCTGGGGAGTTAATCCCATTGACTCCCATGATGTTTCTACGAGAGATAGAGCAGAGTGGAGTACCCGACTGCGAAGCTGTAGAGAGCCAATCACTTTGCAAAGGAGTTCTCTATCTACAAAAGGTTCGAAGGGACCTGCGACAACGTTTTCGGTCAGAGTACCTTGGCCAATTGATTCTATCCAGCAGAGGTTCTGCTGGTCAAAATGTTAAGCTGGGTGATGTTGTCCTGATAGGGAATGACCGTGATAAGTGAATGGATTGGTCTTTAGGAGTGGTGACTGAGCTGTTGGGTGCCAAGGATGGTGAGGTCCGTTTGGTGAGGCTAAGGACTCAACGAGGTCAGGTGCTGCGTCCCATTCAACGCCTGTTCCCGCTAGAATGCGTGACGACTGATGGCCTACCTTTGAAGCCTTTAGACGTAGCTGAGGGACCAGTGAGCTGTGCTGAAGAAGTCTCAGACTATCCACAAGATATCGACAACGTTTGCGCGGGAAATACGGGAGTTATCAATAGCAGAGCACCCGAACCGTTAAAACAAGTGGTTACTCGTAGTGGTAGAAATATTAGATTGCCGAGCAGATTTTTATAATTTTTGTAAACGGTCCGTAGTTGCTAGATTTAAATTTTGTTAAAGCTTTAAACTATAGATCTATTTTTGTGAGACACTCATGTATAGATAATATCGTGTCTCAGGTGGGAGAATGTTGGGAATTGACTAATACTGTTAAATAATGTAAATGTGGCAATGATAGAAGCGGCACCGTTACGCCCGCAAGCTTCAAGTAAATAGATTGTGTGACACTGACATCATTTTTTAAGTTAAAAAGTTTTGCTAAAAAGTCCGAAGAGAAAGATTGCGCTCTCGACATTCTCGCACACAATTGCTTTCTTTGTTTGTATAACGTAATTTTAGTAGGGTAGTTTAAACCTTCAATAAAACGATGATATTTGTAGTCGGGAAGGTGATGTTCATTTTCCTCATTGCAAGTAAATAAAGATTTGCGAACCGACGTCAACTTTTAAGCGGGTAGCTTATTAGGACGCGACATGTGAACACTATCTAAGAATCCATAACTAATTTAATGAGGTTGTCGCGGTAAAACTGAAATAACGTTAAATTCTCGGGTGATCTCTGCGGTGGTCTCTGTGATTGCGGGGACTAACTCAAACTAACCGAAAGTTAACCCAGAGATCCAAAACTAACCTAAAACTGATTACACCTAAAAAAAATACAGAAGCAGAAAATCAAAGGGTGGTCTCTTTGATTGCGGGGACTTGTGGGTGGTCTCTGCTATTACGGGCACTCGTAAATTTTTGACCAGTAAAGATTCAAAAAATTTGCTCTTTTTTCATGGATTCCTAGATAATTTTCGACGTATACATTGAATACATTCGTTTTAGCCGGTTTTCTTAATCGATTTCTTGTTTGTAAAACCCACATTTTTACTCGAAATTGCCCAACGTCGACATAAAATTGGTCGTGGTAATCCCTAGACACACAAAAGTCTGACGGACTCTTACGGGTCTGAGAAACTCCCGTAATTTTTTGATGTATTCCTATTTACTTTTCGACGTAGATTCGTTTTTTGACATACCCAGATTTTTATCTAGTTTTCTTAACCGACTTTTCCCTCGTAAAATCTCTATTTTCGCAGAAAAGTATCATCATTTCGTCTCAGTCTTCACGAGGAAAATTTTTTCTAACTTTTGACACATACTTTTTTCGATTTTTTCTTTGTTTTTCTCTCCATTTTCGCCATCCCCGACCTCGTAGCTCAAAACCACTTTTATCTAACTTTTTTTTTATAAATTTTTTTTCTGACTTCGTTTTATAATACTTTTATTAACATTCTTTTCGTTTTTTTTTTTTAATTTCTTTCCATTTACATTGAAAATATTGATCCCGCCAGGGGCATTCACGACCGATCTCGAGATATCGGCGAAAAACACTTTTTCCATATATCGCCTCAAAACCCCCTAAAATTAGAGCCCCGGCCGCATATACGTAAACTGCAAATGCATAAGGTTCTGCCATAGTGCGACTGTAATATAAATGATAGATATAATACCCCCGTTGAGTTTCGTCTTCAAATATTTAAATATTTCATGCCTGACCCTCCACTCGCTCCGCTCGCATCGGGGGCGCAATCAACAAGAACTAAACCAACGCATGAAAAACGACTACATTAATATTACGATCGCCCTATGGCCAAGTCCTATCGCGTCTGCAGTTTACGTATATGCGCCCCGGCCCCCCAAGCGCATATGCTTCCCGTTTAGCAAGCAGCGATTTGTCATTTCTCCTTCGAAGTATAAGAACTGAATATAAATGTATTATAAATATAACAAATTTCTTAAGCATTTTTATTTTGTGCGCATTTTTTGCCTTGCGCTATAATAAACTCTAAGTAATGTTTTAAATTTGTTATTATGGATATGAATGTGATTATATTTCCTAATGTCACTTTATTGTCAACCACGCGTGACATATTATCAGAGTATATTGTTATACTCTGATATTATACCGACTTACTATGCAGCTAAACGGTAAGTATCCGAGCGAAGTGAGGAAGTTTTTAATGCACGGGATTCTCGATTGACATTTGACAATAAACTAGGGCAATTCAGCAAAAGGTGTAATCGGATATTTAAAGTAATAGGACATTTCCGAGACCCCGGTCACAGGGCTTCATAGTTGCACGCGCATTACATTGTTAACACACCATATCTTTATAGTCCAGCGAATTGCTTTCAAGTAGTTTGTGATACGGCGGCCCGGGTTCGATTCCCGTCGATGTTTTTTATTTTTTTTCAAAGATGTTCGTTTCTCTTTTAAGGTTATGTGTAAAAAGCTTTTTTTCTTCATTTTGGGCATGTCGTGGGTTAGTGTTTTTTGGTGGCGCCCCCGGAGCGAGCAAAGGGAGCGGAGAGCCATGCGTGAAGTGAAATATTATAAAACTTCTGACTACAGGATTTAAAAAAAAAACTATTTTATCAAGATATTTAGGACAATTAATGCAAAAATTGTAAATTTACTTCCTCAATTTGTTTTAGAATAATGCTTCGACCGGCCAACATATAAATTTTCAAATTGCGCGCCAAATCACAAGGACCAAAGCTGTCAAGATTCTCACCAGCCAAAAAGCAATTTTTCTCGAGGTTAATCCAGCATAAACGGTTTAGGTTTTGAGCATATACTTAAAATATATGGTTTTGAGCATAATCTAACGTTTTCGCGACATAACCTGAAGTAGGGGAAATGTTAATGACGTCATCGTTAGGTTAGCCAAGCATAGTCTGGTTTTGCTTGGCTTATATCATTTGCATCAGACAGAAACTAGCGTTTTCGCCAACAAAACCGAAGTATCTCCAGTGTATCATACATTTATGTTGGTGGGGATAGGTATATGACGTATAAAGATTAATTCATCATAAATTAGCATAATCTAAACCCATTTCGCGAAAAATCCCTTAAAGTACCCAGGCTGTCTCAAGACGCAAGTCAGTTTGTTCAATTATGTGTCATGGCTTTGCATGCTGCCGATAAAAGCCGAAAGAAGAGGGAGAAGATTTGATTTTACAGCTAACTTCATACTATACTACAGGATTGCGTCTGTCATGTCATTGGATTGGTTTTGGGTTCATTTTCATATTAATAATTTCTACTGTTTGTTATAGAATTAAGAATAGTTGAAATATACATTATAAGGGTGTTTGTAGTGCTGTTGTCTTCGTTTTTAATTATTTCCTTTAATTTTTGGGAAAATAAATACGTAAACAGAATACTCATCCAATTTGATTGTTATGAGGCCGAGGGCTGGAGGACGGCGGTAAGTACCTCTCGATTTTATGCAAATATAGAAAGGCAATGAGTAAAATTACCTTCCTCTCAATATTAAATGTTAATATTTACATCCTCAAAAAATTGTAGATACTTAATTTCAAAATTAACCAAAAAATGATTGTATTGCTATACCTATCATGTACAATCATATACATATATACTTATATTTCTTCTGGGGTTCTAGTGTCATAAAAGCACATTGTATTTTGAAGCTTTTTTGGTTTAATGGAAAGATTACATTGCATATCATGGGGGGGGGGTTTCAAGAAAACCTAACTGCAAATATTCAAAAGAAGTTTGTGAAAGAAGACCTTTAATATTTTTATTGCCCCAAACAAGATAATCTGCAACTAATAGAGCCCATTGAAATTATTTATGGGCATATTACAACGCTGGGTGGCCTTAAAAAAAGTGTTTAAATCAGATTTGTCTTACAGACAGTTTATTTTTTTTTTGAGTTTCCTTTATACTGGTAACTTGTTCCTACTTTAAGTGTCAATTCCAAAGTGTATTCCAGAGAGAAAAGTTAAGTTTCGACGTTTTCTTTTTAATATTTTTCTAGTTTTCATTGCAGTGATATACTGTTTATTTTTCTACGGAGTGTTCCTCTACAGTCTACAAGATTTTTTTTTGTTAATGTATAATACTCTTTTGGTGGTCGTTTGTTAAATTTCGGGTCCGTTGAACAATAGTGCAATCAAAAATAACAATTTTTCTAAGAAAAAAA
>MU191289.1:24642-36746 GCA_016904865.1 Pissodes strobi | reverse complement strand
GTTCGGTATCTTTGCTGTCTGTGAAATGCGGAATGAAGGGCTCCCAGAGATCCGAATGGCCGGGAAGTTTACTTCCGGAATATTTTGATCCTGGAAGCACCATCATGTCCATATATTCCTACTGTGGAACCCGGGACGACCAGCGCGGAAGCGGAACGTGATTTGGGAAAACCACTTAGCGCTTGCCAATTCTGGTGGGGTGGTCTTTCACCGGACGATGCGAGTAGGCTTATGCATCTACCACCTAGGGCCGCTTCCACTCGAAGCATCGGCCTCAGACTCATTCCTTTGGCGGTCCCTAGTCTGACAGGGGTAAAAATGGGGTTTGTTGGATCACTCCCCAGTGATCAGCTCCAGACTTTGTACTTTGGTGTTCTCCAGCCTGGAGGAGGACGATGGGATTTGATGGGCCACATCCCGTGGCAACTCGGAATGGTGGGGGCGTCACTCCCCATAATCAAACTGCTCTCACCAGTTTGACGTTCCTGCCAGCCAATACAATGCAGCCCCTCTTGTCACAAACTGTCATTGATCGGCTCCAGACTTTGTACTTTGGTGTTCTCCAGCCTGGGGGAGGACGATGGGATTTGATGTGCCATATCCCATGGCAACTCGGAATGGCGGGGGCGTCACTCCCCGTAATCAAACTCCTCTCACCAGTTTGACGTTCCTGCCAGCCTAGTTTCTCCTCACTTGAAACGCCCATATGTTTTTCTATGATTTTCCCTGTACGGTATTAATCGAAAACGATTGCGTTCTCATTATAACTTTACTAAAGTTTCATTTCTCCATTTATACTTTATTATTCACATATATTAACTAAACGTTTCTAGTTGAATTTTTCTCTATATTAACTTCCTATATCATCTATTTGGACGCCTTCATGTTTTTATGACTTTCTCTAGTATCTTAGATAGTTGTCAATAACACTTGCGTTCCAAATTCTTGTTCCATCTTTCTAATATATCTCTGTTTGCTTCTCTAAGTGCCTCTAATATTTTTTTATGTGCTTTATTTTCTACTCTAAGTATATACAATATCTACGTACTCTATTTTCTACTTCAAGTACATATTGTTTCCATTTTAAATGTATCTTATATTTTTCTATATGCTCTATGCTACTTTTTTCCCACTCCTAAGTGTCTTATTATGATTTTCCCTAATATGTAAGGTATTTATCATTGACACCTGGGTTTGTAGATACTTTGAGCATTGTCATTATTTTTTTCCCTAAAATCGCTAACAGTCTTCCTTCGAAGTCCTCGTCTTCTTTCTCGTCCATACCTTCACTACTCTCAATCTTATTAGTGTTTTTTCCCAAAATTGCTAATAGTCTTCTTTCGAAGCCCTCGCCCTCTTTTTTGTTTATACTTTCATTATTCTCAATTTTATTACTGTTTTGTTGCCCCTTATCTTTCTCAGGTTTTTTTTTTCTGCCTCTTGTATAACTAATTGTATATCCTTATCTTCCGTATCCTCTGTACTATCATCCGCTGTGTCCTCTGAATCTTCTTCTTTGTTTTTGGTTTCCTTGTATTTGCTTAGTTTTTGGTTACTTCTTACTTAGTTTCTGGTTTAATTGCATTTACTTAGTTTCTCGTTACTTCTTACTTAGTTTCTGGTTTCATTGCATTTACTTAGTTTCTGGTTACTTTTTACTTAATTTTTATATATTTTTTTGTATTTACTTAGTTTCTGTTACCGTAGTACCTTAGATAAGAGTATTGTATGACTTTCCCTATGTTTGGCGACATTAATCTTTACTACTAGTTTAATCTTTCCTTGTATATTGTCTATTTATATGCACTTTTTATGAAACTCTAATTTCATCTTTTAGTTCCTCGTATATTTTGCTTTCCAAGTGCCTGACTTGTGATTTTCCCTATAAGCTATTTATCTGAGACAGTTGGGTTCAAAATTCTTTATATGTCCTGTATATACTCATTTATTATTTTCTCCTTTATTTCCATATTACCTACTTCTTAAAAACTTCTTCTTTCTTCTACTTCTTTTTCTATTTGCTTGTTCCTCCTACTAAGTGTTATTTTCTCTATTATCTAAGGTATTTGTGATTGTTACGCGTGCTTAAAATTTTAATTTTACGCAACTTTTTTCACAAAAAATTGCTAGTAGTTGTTCCTCTAACTGTACGCCCCTTTTTTGCCCATAATGGCACTACTCTTAATTTTTTGTTGGTTATTCTGTTTCTTATATATTGCCATTGCGTCTTTTGCCTCTCGCATAATTAACTGAAATTGCTTGGCTTCATTATTGACCTCCCTATCCTCTTTCTGATTATCGCTTGGTGATGTGCTGGTCCATTGGTCCATCCTATGCATGTACTGATTTTTCTTATTCTTCTTATAATCCAAACTGTCTTAGAAGTATGTTTTGTTTTTCTGTATTGATAATATGTGATGACTAAATGTGCAGATTCCGTATTATGCCTGACCTTAGTTGTAAGATTTATTTAAAACAAGATGGCTATATAATACTGGTGCTTACACCAAATGGTCAGCAAGGCGAATTGTTATGATTTCTAAAAAATCTCAAAGAAAACTCGTACAGCAAACAATCTTGTGGGTCACCACGGCCCTAAAAAATATAGACGGCTTGGATTGATGCAAAATGTTATTTTAAGCTGGATCAGAGGTCTAACTGGAAAAAGCGTATCTCCTCGACGAGTCCTTGGTCCTGTGTCCTCTGTACGGGGGTTGAAACGGCTTCCTTCACCACTTGTCACATACATTAACGGGCGAATAGCAAAAAACAGCTTGCCAGAAGGGCGTATAAATTATTTGGTAGATGAAAGTTTTAGCTTACGTAGTTTACTTTTTATATGTAGTTCATTTAAACAGAACTTTGCCTTATGGCGTTATTAATTTTCACTGATTCACTTTTAAGGCGTGCCTGATCAGAGGGGCTTTTCCCTTTCGGTAGTTCACACTGACAGGTCTTTTTTAAACGTGCCTGATCAGAGTGGCTTTTCCCTTTCGGTAGTTCGCACTGATAGGTATTTTTTAAAGTGAGAGCTTTGATCTGCCAGAGGGGCTTTTCCCTTTCGGTAGTTCGCACTGGAGATCAAATTCTGCCGGTATGGGCTGCTGCCCAGCTTTTTATACCAAACTTTGACCTGTTTTGAATTGTCAGCAAGGTTAATCATAACAGTTTATACTTTAATTAACAACAATTTATAATTGCGATTCAAGGTTAAGTTCAAACTTTCCACTGTATGATTTTATGTTAGTTGACAATATTTTCGAAATATGATTGAAGTTCAATCTCCAGAAATCTACTCAATATTAAATATTTTATCTTGTTTAAGGCAAACACGTGTGTGACCCCCTTCTCGTTTTCAGGAGGACAACGAAATAAAGATGTGTTGCAAAAGAGGTGGTCAAAAAGATTACAGCGTTGTGTGGAGGTAAATTGTTGGATTCTACCAGCCTAGCCGCCCTGCACAACACTCGCGGAGCTTTTTCAGGTTAGTTGGAAAGAGCTGGTGGCGCTCTAACGACCCCACTACCGGGGCCGGGCATTTGCAATGCGACTCTCCTGGACTAGTTTGCCGTTTAATTGAAAATGGTTACTTTTAACTTCAAGAAGAAAAACGTGTTCCAAATTTGACATCCTAATTGCCTTAGAAGTATCTATAATCCTTCAACTCGTGGTTTGAATTAAGTCGAAAACCTCGAATTAAGGGAGCGAATGATGGACTAATTTTACTATTTAATTTCTGATGTCTAACCTGAAAACTAATTATAGGATAGAAACATATATCATATTACATTACGGAAAACGGGACGTTGGATTATTCTCAGAATTTGGCTGCTTAAGTAGTTGCTCTTGATCCACCGATGCAAAATATTTGCATATTTGGTGCTTATACCAAAAGTAGCAACATCTTTGATATTTCAAACGTATAGGGTCGCATCCCTAACGGTTTACCAATTAATAATTATTTTCCATATTTTTTATTCAAAACATAGCTCTAATTAAATGTTTATTACTGCGGGAAGTAACTATTTAAATGAAGTTTTGATGAAACTGGTGTATCCTTCATGACCAATGTGACAAAATTGTAGGAAGAATGTTTAATGAAATGCTCCCCGATCTACAACTAATGAACAAGAGAAATTTTGTACGATAGCAAAATAATTACGTTAATTATAGGTTGAAATTGAAATCGAAACGACATTTACCGAATACTGTCACTTTTGATGAAGACAACGCACTTAATGTTCTAGCTTATTTTCGTGCTTATCCCCAAACTTCTATAAGAAGTGTACAAGGTCATTTAGACTTAACTCATGCCTGTATTCGGAGACGAAGATGGTGCTCTTTACCAGAAAAAGGAGGACGGAGCCTCTGCGGCCTCCGATCCTCCATAACACACAAGTAGATTTTGCGTTTGAGGTAAAATACTTTTGGGTCACCTTCGATGCTAAATTAATCTGGAATCTTCATTTAAAATGAAGACTAAGGAAGGCATTCATTTCTTATGGCACTGCTGCAGTACCGCGGCAAAAACTGGGGGGATGAAGCATAGGGTCGTAATGTGGGTCTATAATGCTATCATAAGACCCATGGTTGCCTATGGAGCCGAGGTTTAGTGGTCAAAAACCATAAGAAAAACGACAATGCTTAAGCTCAGTCAGGTACAGAGAACTGCCTGCCTTACCATATAGGGAGCTATGAGAACAACTCCAACCAGAGCCATGGAAGTAATGTTGTGCTTGCCGCCCCTAGAGATTCATTTAAAGGAGGTGGCTCTGACTACATTGCTAAGACTCATACGCGTTGGAATTTGGAGAGACTAAACGCCACCTGTGGGAAGGGTCAGCCGGATGACTGCCACTACTGCAGGCCAGCACATATAGCATACCTCCCAAGTTTGTCTTCGACAAACTACCGTACAACGGGGTTACTTCGACCTCCAGGGTAACTTCGACAGCGGCGGGGGCTAGTTCGACATCACATTTAATAGCGACCGGGCTGGTTAAATTAGGTAAGCGAAATCGCCTAACGCGATTAAAACAATCGAAATGGCCCATCATTTCTTAGTACAGATTAGTATTGACTTGTGCCGGAGAGTTTTATTTGTTTATAAACGTGTAAAAATGGTCCGAAATTACGTGAAAAAAGTTGGTGGCCGACCTTACCAGCAATATAGTGAGGAGAGTTTACACAAAGCTGTGGACGCAGTTAAGAAGGGGATGAGCCAGAGTGCTGTCAGCAAAAAAATTAAGGTAACTCGAATCACGATTCATGACCGATTTCACGGATTACATCTACAAAAACCTGGACATCCTATAGTCTTATCATCCGAAGAAGAAGCCTCAATCAGTAAAACATTAGGCATTGTTAGTGACCGGGGATTTCGTATGACAGTCAAGGTTATATCGCAGATTGTTTGTTCATTCGTTACAAAACAGGGCCGTACAGTTAGCCAGTGGCGTGACAAGATGCCCGGACTTGATTTTGTGAAAGCCTTTGCTGCAAGAAATAATTTAACAACACGTTTAGCTACAAATATCAAACATCAAAGGGCCTCTGTTGGAGCTTCACAAATCAACGAGTTTCTTGAAAATATCGAGCCTTATTTAAAAGACACTTCTGCTAGTAACGTGTATAATTACGACGAGACCAACATTACAGAAGACTTAGGATCCAAAAAAAAGTTTGTGCCAACAGGACGTAAGAGCGTTGAACGAATACAGGAACATTCGCGAACATCATAAGCATAATGGCATGCGCAAATGCTAACGGATGTGTTCTCCCACCAATGGTGGTGTATAAGAGTCAAAGCGTGTATAAGAATTGGACTGTGGGTGGTGCCATAGGAACTGAGTATTTGTGTAGCAAAAGTGGCTGGTTCGATATGAACCTCTTTGAAGAGTGGTTTTTTAATATTTTACTTCCACACATACAAAGCAACACTAATCCAGGTTACAAAAATAATAGTGATCGGGGAAAACTTAGCCTCGCATTTTTCTCCTAAAGTCACAGAAGCTGCTATAGAAAACAATATTTACATGACACCGCTTCCTGCTCACTCTACCCGGCTTATACAGCCCCTGGATGTAAGCTTTTTTAAGCCCATGAAAAAAAAATGGAGAAACATTCTGGACTCGTGGAGAAAAAAATCCCGTCGGCGGGAAACAATCCCTAAGGAATACTTTCCGTCACTCTTAAAGAAGTTATGGGACTCGATGCAGTTAACAGCTGAAAAGAACATTAAATCTGGCTTTAAAACTACAGGTAGGCGCACCACGAATATTGTTTAAATTTTCTATTTTAATGTTGGTATTATTATTTGCTGGTATTTGTCCATATAATCCAAGAGAGGTCCTGTTCAAGCTTCCATCTGGACATGCGTCTTATGGATCTGAAAGAACGTTGGACGAAAGTTTATTGGAATTTCTGAAGGAAACTAGAGGGTACAATGGAATTCCTGCGACACGAAGGAGAGGAAAAAAGATATCAATCCGACCTGTTCAACCAATGGTCCAACAAACTGTGGAGACGCAATCATCTTTGCCTGAAAATATAAACGATCTTCCATCTTTCATGCCTCATGCCTCAAGTAGCCCAACTGCAGTTAGTGAGTCAAGTGGCAATGAAACCCTTGCTTTCATTGCTAAAAAGTACAAGAAAAGCGGGACACACAAAGAAGAATGTCGGATCATCACAAAAGAAGAACGTTCAATCATCACAAAAGAAGAACATACATTCACCTAAGTTAGCCATAGCTTCTACTAGCAAATCGAAGCAATCAGATAGCGACTACGCAACTTCAAGCTTTTGTTATTTATGCAAATGTCAGTATTCGACCTACACAGATTCAAAGGATTGGCTATGTTGTATTTCCTGTCTAAACTGGGTGTGTGGCATTTGTAACGGCAGTTCAGATAATCCACAATATGAATGCCCAGAATGCAGCATTTGCACGATATGCCAGTATGACTTTGCTGCATGCTTCAGTCAAAAGGCTTGGATACGCTGCATTAACTGCAACCATTGGGTTTGTGGAATATGCAACAAGGGTTCGAAAAAGTCAAGATTTGAATGTGCGGTATGTGAAGACGATGACTAATATCTTTCTGTTTTTGTTATTTCACCTATTTTATGTAATTTTTTATTAGTTTTTATGACTTAACTGTAATCTTCAATAAACACAAGTATTTAGGGTTTGTGTTTTTAATTTTTTTTTCTGCAATAAACCACTTTTAAATAACGATATGTAGTACTTTATTTAAAATAAATACATAAATGGGTGCCGAAGTAATTCTCGAGACGGATAACTTTGACTTTTTAACTATTTAAAGCTGATGGCGAATTAGCCCCGCTATAAGGGTTACTTCGACACCATATTCTCTTAAAAAAACAAGTTTCAGATATTTTATTGTTTCAAAATTAGTGTCAACGGATAGCCAAGGCTTTGAATGTCATGACTAGAGCAAAAAAACATAAACTTTTAAATTCGAAAGCCACTTGTGCAAATATGTCAATGTACCCCCGTTTTACGTTATATGATGTACAAATAAAACCAAAGGAGCCTATAACCAAAGGTGCGGTTAATATTTTCGTGAATGGCATAAAAACGCAGGAAAGAGAAGGCTTTGGAATTTACTCCCGAAGCTTGCGAATTGAACTCAAATGGTCTATGGAGAGGCACGCAAGCACGTAAGACTACTGGTCCTGAAAAGTTATAAACTTACAGCCAGGTCAGTACTAGAATGATACAATTCACAGAACTGGCACTTCAAACCCGCCTTTAGCGACGTTGATACATATGACAAAAAAGATCACCCATTTATGGCAAGATGGGACCCAACAAGTAACTGTCGACTGGCCAGCGAGCTACTAAACAACTCCAATGAATCTGCAGCAAAGGCCTACCTGGGTATGCGAAGGAAGAACCTACGACTCACGGTGAGGATTCTGACTGGACACTGGACTAAGGAAACATTTCTACATAATGAGATAATGCGAGAGACCTCTATGCAGATGCTGTGAACAGAAGGATGAAACAGTAGAGCATCTGCTCTGCGATTGCGACGCTGCGCTGTTTCGTTACTAAGGGAATCCATTTTGGGAGAACGATGGCCAGTCATGGCATTTCTCAGAACAGCCTCCTCGGGCAACATCATCGCCTTTTTACAACCCTAGGCTGGGCGGCGGCCTAGACCGATTGGTTGACCTAGGGAGGACGCACAGGGGTCCAATGGGGCCATGGGTTTTTAAGGCCACTCACTCAACATTTCCAGATTCAGATTCCCTATTTCAAGGATTTTTAATAATGATGACATCCAAGTTTACAAACGTTCAAGCCCTGAAACCAGTAGATTATCAAAGAAGGGTACAATTTTGTCAAACAATTCTAATCGGCACACAAGAAGATCCAAACTTTCTAAAGTAAATAATTTGGAAAGACGAAGCTAAATTTTCCAGAGAAAGCATTTTTAATAGAAGTAAACTAAAAAAGAGTTTTATCCACAATACCGAAACAGAATATTTGCACTCGACGCGCGTTTCGCTAGCCATGTTAGCATCATCAGGAGATGATTAAAACTCAGTTTTAATCACCTCCTGATGATAACTACAAGAGAGTTGTTCGAAATGTTCGACGATCGTTGGTTTAGACGTATGGAACCGTGGAATTGGCCTGCTAGATCACCGGATCTCACGCTACATTATTTTTACTCGTGGGGTGGTTTGAAAATAAAAATATACAAGATATCGGTACAGAGAAAACAAAACCTCCGCCAATAAGTGATCAACTGCATTGAAGAACTATCTGCCAGTGAGAAGGATTCGACAGTCGTCATTTTGAACATTTTTTAAGAAATTAATCAAATTTTTATACTACGTTTTTGTTTTGTTCTGTTATTTGCTGCTTTATTCTAAATATTTATGTTATTAGACGATCTAAAATTATTTTGTTATCATACAAACTTTCTCTTGTTGATTGGTTGTAGGTCGAGAAATATTTCATGGAACTTTCTGCATGTTCTGATCACATTGTCCATGAAGAATAAACATTTTCACCAAAACTTCATTTTCAATAATTATTTCCCTCCATTTCAATTCTTTTCGAGTCACTTTCCTTACGAAACGCCAAATCTATCATTAATTATGCACTAATTTTAAATTTTTTCTAATGGCATGTTTCATCATGACATTTCATCGCTATCTCTGTCACAGTAAATATTTGATGAATAATGTTATCAAAAATAATATATTGTCAACGAGTTCTTAAAAATGAGAATTTAAGAAGTATTTTGATTCTAAAGGCTGCGCATCTATTTACTGCAAGTATGCAACAGTTTATACGCAATACGAAAAACTCTTGATTTACAGCCAGGTTTACTTTTGGTTTAATCTCCGGCGAGGGGCGAATTTGCCGCCCTCCTGGACCTTTTTCTAACTACAAATCCTGACCAGTGCACAACTTAAGCCACTGGACCATCCTCAGCAGTTGGTCCGCCATTAGTTAAGTACTTCGGACCACAAACTAATTACAATGGTTTTCAATAACAGGCTACCACCTTTTACCAGCAGGCTATCACCTTTTGCTACCAGACTACCACCTTTCCTACCAAGCTACTACTTTTGCTAGCAGGCTACAAGTTTCACTCGCGGGTCACAACTTCAATTAGCGGGCCACAGTTCAATTATCCGCCAATCTTGACACCGAGCTATCGAGTCCTCGGCTACTTTTCCCCGGTGCCATCGAGTGGCAGCACCTGAGGTATCTGGACGACCGGATTTGGGTATCGTACAGAAGCTTTATCTTTCATTAATTCGTTTGTTTATCTGTTTAATATAATCGCTCTTAGTTTTCCTTCTTTTAATATAACTCATACATTGACCGCCAAGCTCTAAGATAGCTCATTAATTTTATTTTCATTTATTCACTGGTGTATCGGACCAGTTAATCTAATTGCTCGGAATTTTCTCTCTTTTTAATATAAGTCAATCATTGACCGGCTTTAATAATTTTATTATTTTCATTCATTTATCGAGCAATATAACCGCTCTGAATTTTCTCTCTTTATAATATGAATCAATCATCACCAGCTACGCTTTCAATAGTTTTATTCTAATTTTATTCTTTTTTATTAATTTATCGAGTCATTTGATTTAATTATTGTGGCCCTTCATTGATACATATGATTATTGCTACATTTAAAATCGGTGCAGCTATTAGCGCACGCATACCTAGATGTAATTAGCTTAGTTAACATTTAGTGCATTTAGTTGTAGGGCATACAGTACCGTTAACAACAGAATTAGTCTCCGTACAATCTCCATATTGTACTCTATGAATTTCTTTAATAGTCCTCAGACATTCCTTGGTCTTTAAAATTGCAAATTTTACTGTAAATTGTTGCTGTGTTTTCAAAAAAAAGAACTTAGTAGCAAATATATTGTTCCTTAAATGTTAGATTGTGTTTTCTTGTTTTCGTGTTAAGTTAAGCTTGAGTAATTTTTGATTTAATAAGCCAGCCTAGCCACCCTGCACAACACCAGTGGAGCTTTTTCAGTTTAGTTGGACAGAACTGGTGGCGCTCTAACGACCCCACTACCGGGGCCGGGCATTTGTAACACGACTCTCCGGGGCTAGGATTCCTTTTAATTAAAAAAATCTTTACTTCCACTTTAACTTCAAGAAGAAAAACGTGTTACAACATATTATATTTGCTGATACTATTGAAAAATAGCTTAAGTAGCGAGTACCAACTTTGGTACCTCATGCAAAGAGTTAAAAGAATTCCTTCGTTCATCACAGATTCCTCGGATATCAAAAGAATTGGATGATGAGGGGTTTCTTTCTAAATTAGGGGGCCAACTTGTTTGTTTGGGAGCAAGTTGTGTTATGTTATGTGTGTGTTTAGTCTGTTTATAATGACTCGCTCCGTTAGCTTACTCAGGAGAGCATCTAATAGGGCGCCAGTTCTGTGGAAAGATGAGGTTCTTGTGTGGTTTGCTTATGAGGATGATTTTTGCTTTTTTTCCAAGATTTTGGAAAGTGTTAAAGTTGTAGCGTTTCATTTATTATGTTTCTTAGTTTTTGTAAAGCTATGCCTGGGAGGTTCCTTAAGACCTTGCTTTGAATATTGTTCAGACCTGGCGGTTTTTTTGGATTTAAGTGTGCAATTAGTTGCACAATTTCGTTAGTGCCTGTAGGGAGGATTTTATCATTTGGATTTATGGGGTATTATGTCAGTGATTATTTCTCTGTTGGATCTCTCTATGGCTGCCCTGTGGTCTATATCCTGCGCCCCATTTCCTAAGGTGAATTTTGGCTTCAATCAGACGGCGAAGGCTTCAGCCTTCTAGTAGTAGTGAAATACTAGCTCAGACGCCAATTTGTAACGATAATTTGTTGATTATTTGCGACTCGTTTATATTTTTCTTAGGGGTCGACGTTCTTTCATTAGCAGAGATTTTTTTGTGTATTGTGGACGCCAGAGTTCCTAGAGACAATGCGAACTGAATATGAACACTAAGGTATAAATAAATATAAAGATAAGAATATCAGAAATTTGACCTTATAATGCGATAAATTAAAGAAATAAATTTCAAAAAAACAATATATTAATTATACAATTAAATTACAAATACGCTTGATGGTATCATGTGGAATTGAGTTTATCGGTATAATTAATTTACAAATATAATTATTTGGAATGAAGTTTAGTAATGAAAATTAAAATTAATGTAAAGGATTAAAAAATTTAATTATGACAGATAAAAAATTGATTAGAGCGATATGTTTGGAGAAATTTAGCTTTCTATCAAAAACTATCCCCAGGTATTTCACACTTTCGCTAGGCGTGATTTCAGTGTCATTTATGACAAGCGGAGCAATCTCCGTGCCCTTTCGCTTTCGAGTGAAAATACCTAGTCCAGTCTTTGAAGTATTTAAGCCGATCTTTCATTTTTCAAAGTATGGCAAGATACGTTCGACTTGCTTTTCTAGGTTTGTTCTGGCTGCTTGAGCTACCGATGACTGCACGAAAATCGCGCCATCATGCCATACCGGTCGAAGGCCTTCTCTATATCGAGCAGCAACAACGCAGTGTGCCTGCTATCGT